>JAOVYX010003537.1:0-10926 GCA_035668315.1 Drosera spatulata
TATGAAGTTTTAGATCATTTGGGATTGAATTGAATGGGTAAAACATGAAAAATTAGCAAACCAACCATACCAGTTTCAGGAAAGCTTTGACATTCGACATTAGAACGCGTTTTGACTCTAGTCAGAGCCTGATTCAGCAAATTAGTCTTGCAAACAAAATTGTAGAGGACTTCCTGAAGTTAACAATGAATCAAAAATCACCGAATTTGGTTAAGAAACGAGTAAGTTATGCGCGTTTGAATTCAGGCCAGAAAATCTGGAAAAATTATTGAAGCTTCGTGGCAATTTTACTACCATTGAGAGAAAGTAATCCTCTTGGTTAGAGATTTAATGGAAAATTGTACACTCTTTAATAAATCATGATATTAATATATATTAAATCCTCATATTTTTAGTTTCTATAACAGTTAATAAATAATGATTCGGAAATGAGAATCTTAAGTTATAAATCAAAACCTACCGATATGTTAATCTGTAAAAACTGGTTATAGAGATGAATTTGTTGCTTTATATAAAACTATATAGGAAGCTTTAAAAGACAAGACTTATATCAATGAAAAGGTATGGAAGTCTAATTTTCATAACAGTTTACCAATAGTTATTAATGTCGTATGTAGAGAGTTATGAGGTAGTTAATGAAGTAAAGTCAAACTGCCTGAGGTAGCAGAAAATATAAACGTGAACTAAGTAACGGCTCTTATTGGTAATGTGTTATAATGAAAACTTTATGTCAATGGAAAGATCATGAAGTCTAATTTTTGAATAATTTTATGAAATATTTTTTAGAGTTGTATACAATAAGTTATAGATTTAAATACGAGGAAAGGTCAAGATGAACAGAATCTAGGATACTCATTCCAAAGGCCGAGAAGCTCACTTCAAAGGCAGGAACGTTCATTACAGACACTGAGACACCCGTTCCAGAGGTCCAGATATCCGACTTAGAGGTCGGGATGTCATCTTAGAACCTTTTGCACCGAGAATGATCGTTTTGATCCTAAAACAACTCCAAACACTCACAATTACTACTAATGGTTTTGCACGAAGTATGAATAAGCATGTTTAACACCGTAATGCGAACAAACAAATGTAGTAATATGTGAATCATATCATGATGTAAGACTTGGAGATTCCATCCGTTGAGACGTAAAGAACAAGTTGAGCGTGTGTGTGAGGAAATTCCAATAAGAAGGTAACGTTTAGATTTCTGACCTGGATGACGATACATGTTAATATACTAGTTGTATATTAACGCGTGATGGATAGTTTTGCCATGTGCACTGTGTGATGTTGTGATGTGTTATGTTTGCATTTCTGTGTTATTGTATGATGGTGTGGTAGCACTTGTAACTTATCGCAGTTCAGGATAACCTAACATTGATAGTCCTAATGTTAGGGTTTGGGTAGGTTTTTCTCCGTTAACCCTGTATGATATATAGATGTGATAAAGTCAAGTGCTAGGTTTACAAGGTTTAGCACACGATAATGAACAAAAGGTTAGGATTAATACAGATTAATTCTATAAATGATGTCATGTTAAAGATGAACATGCAAAATAGGAATGAATTCATGAGAGGTGAGGTTAAATTCCGAGTTTGTTAATCCTACTGAGTTGTTACACTGTGTCTTGGGGAAGAAATCAGGTTAAAACTGTACAGGGATGTGTAGTTACGACTAATCATCTTATACGTGAAGACAATCCTGTGAGGTTCTTAGGTTGTGGGGTATCTCGCTGCAGGAGACCCTTGGCGTCGTTATAGGTTGATCCCCTGTTTCAAGTGACCTCGGACTTTAAACTTCTAGGAAAAGCTATGGATTTACATGTTTGGCCAAGGTCACAGTGGTAACAAGAGGGTATTTGTGGTCTGTTATGGATGTTAATTGCATGACTGAATTTGTTGTGGTCTGAGGACAGAGTGTTTTCTCTTTTTTTCTTTTTGTGCTTCCCCTGAAAAGGGGTAGGCACGTTACTGAGCTTGTATAGCTCGCGGCGTTGCTTTGATTCTTTTTCTTGATTTCCATCTTTTCAGGTGCAAAACTTGAGGACGGATTTTGATTAAGATATGATCATGTTTGTAATATTAATGCTTGGGATAACATTTCTAAGTTTTTGTTGCTTTAATATATAATAAATAAGTAAACTTGTGGATCTAGTTTGATAATACTTTAAGTGTATTTTCATTTGGATTTATTCTAAACCGAGTTAAGTTGAATTGCCTGGCTAGGGTTTTTGGGATCCTAACGGCAGTAATGCCATGAGGGTTTTCAAAAAAGGACTTGAAAATCACGGCGTTACAGTATCAGAACTGAGATAGGTGTAAGCAAGGCCCACATCTTCCCCAGTTTCCATACATATATGTCATCAACATGGAAAGTTCTTGTTTTGGTGATTATGCTGAGGTTGTTAAGTCCTTATGGATTATTCATAATATCTTATGTATGGACTAACAATATATTGAGTGAAATTCGAATATTTTGCTACAAATCTCGGTTTTGGATTATTTTGTAGATATGGAAAGTTTTAGAGGCTTAAGCACGGAAAGCATACCGGATTGTTATCCAAACGAAGGTGGAGATCTAAACTTTCTGATGCCTCGAGTTCTATAAAAGGGAAATCATCACCAGGAGAAGTGAATTGATTGCCTACACAACCTTTCCATCATATTGCAATCGAAGAACAAAGAGTTAACTTGCCTTCCATAGAAGTTCAATACAACTCCACAAACATCCATAAGGCTAAGATGACGATCCTTTGGTGTTTTAGAGCTCACACACAACAACTAATTACACAAGCTGCTACTGTTGATTGACTAGAGAGTTGATATAGAAGACTTTCTTGGTTCAAGGTGATCGAACTAGAGGAAGATCCAGGCCTTGTTGAAGATAAGGGTGAAACTTGCAAGGAGTACAATCCAGGGGACTAAGGACAAGAGAAGTACGGGGTGTTGGTACACGGGATTGAAGCTAAGGTTTAATCCGAGTTAGAACAGGGTATATTTAGGGTGATGTCTGAGGGATTGGTACAAGTTATAATTGGTGTTGACTGTGTTACCAGGGTGTTGGTGATACAGGTATTCTGTAAAATTGATCTCGGGGATTGATGAAGGAAAGGAAGAACGATGTGTACTAGTGAAGGAGATCATAGTGCAAAGTTCTCAAAAATTCCACTAGGTACTGGATGTGAATCTCTTGTTCCATAGTTTTGGACAAGAGACAAACCAGAATATATAATGTGACCACTCTCTTTTTACAGCTTTCGTTCTTGATCAAACAAGCATACAAAACAGTTGGTGACGTACAAAAAATCAAATTGGGTTATAAAGTCCCAGGCCTTCCTCATAAATAAAGTTAAAAAATTTCGAAAATCCATTGACACCGAACACCCCCCCCCCCCCCCAACCTCTTGAGTATCCTCTGTAAACCAACAGACCCCAAATTGAAGGCTGGATTGTTTGCACGCACTTCCATAGTACTCCACCATGTATTAGTTTCGCCCTCTAAATAATAGACAACGAAGTTCAAGCTCAATGTCTCGGGACACTGCATCGTATTGAAAAACTTTACAAGATTGCTTAACCAATCCGTTGAGTCTAACCCATGATGTATAGAAAATAAGTGATAGGCAAACCGTAGTCTCAGAGTGTCCCGGCGTGCACCAAGGCTAAGACTCGTGTGCTTAAAAAATGAGCCTGCAATGAGTACGTAGTAAGGCTGATTCCGAAAGAAATGCAGCGAGGTTGGTTCAGAGAAAAACGCAATAAGACTGGTTTAGAAAGGAATGTAGTAAGACTAACAGCATTGACGTAATGAGTAAAGGGACAGCAAGGCTTGGGCATCTGGGCTTCTGCAGTAAGGAATGGAATATCCTGGATTGCTTTTGTATGAAAAGGGATACTGCAGCAAGGCAGAAGGATAATAAGGTTGAGTTCAACAGAAGAATCCAGATGAAGTCAAGATTCACGTGTTGCTTTTTGCACTGTGTCAGTGTCCTTTCCTACATAAAAAATCAGAGGTCACAGGTTTGTGAATATGTTTTCAGGATGGCATGGAAGTGATGTTTTCAAAGAAAGCATGACTTCAACAATGGCTAGAAACTTGGGATTGTCTATAAATACAAAGGCAATGACCAGGGTTTCATGACTTTTGAATCCTTGAATCTCCTTTGCTTTGAAAGAGAGACAAGTGCAGTAAGGCTTCAAGTGAACAATGTGAGAAGTTGATTGCTGAAGATCCGAGCCATCTATTTGAAAGTAAGATTTGAAGTAACGATTGAATAGTACTAGTGTTGGATAAACTATTGCAAGAGGCTGTTTCGAGTCTTGTTGAGGAGAAGAAAAGATCTTATAATTGGTTTGTATTGTCATTTACATACTATAAGATGACAGGTTGATTGTGAGCCTAAAACAATCACACGTAGTACTATCCTCTTGACATATCACATTGATAGTCAAGAGAAGACTTGAGTAAGGGATATAGCCCTATTTTAGCTATATATTCTAACCATTATAAAAACTCCTTGTGTCCTTACATTAGTGCTTTCATTACTTTTAACCCTATTGCTAATCAATTTCGAGCCATAATAAACTAAAAGGAACCAATATTATTGCAGTGAGGTTCCACCATACTGTAGTAAGCTCAAAACAATGTTGCTTTCTAACTGACCTTTGGTAGTTTGATAGTAAAGCTTCGAAAAGGAGACTATTCACTCCCTCTTCCCTTCCCCCTCCGTCTCACAACAAGCTATACTGGGACTTTCAATTGGTATTAGAGCGAATTTTTCTAGTCCTAACACCTTTTGGAAAGGAACTCTACTATTTTAGCTTGCAAAGAAGTTACTCATATCAGTTTTAAGAATTTCAGGTGCCAGCAAAGTTTTCATCCCATATAATGCTCATCCGCCTCTGTCAAAGATCACAAGTTTAATTATTGGAAGACTAAAATGATGTTTCATTATGACCAAGTCGATCAATGAATGAATGAGAAAGACTGTACCTCAAGGGAGATTCATCCCTATGGGTCCTTCTTTGGATCCAAATGATTAAGAAAAACTTGTTTCCAAAGAGGAAAAAGTTTTCTCTGAGTAGGACAAGGAACTCATTTAAGTTGGTAGACGAGCCTTAAGGATGAATATAAGATTTAGGCAGTGATATGCTTGAATTGGTCATACATTGCAAATCAGCAAAGGAGGCATGAAAGGCCTTCTGAGAAATGATGGCACGGATGAAATCCGTGAGAATAAGCTGAATCTTCACATTCAGCAATGTGAGCTCATTAAGATGAATGACAATGAGACTTTGACAGAGTTCTTTGATAGATTTAACATTCTTGTCAAAACTCTAAGGGATCTTGGGGAGAATATTTCCCCTTAGAAAGTTAACTTTAAGTTTCTAAGATATCTCACCTTGAGTAGGACACCAAGGTTACTGTCATAAGGGGGTCCTGAAAAATGGACCAAAGCATCCTTTCTAATCTTTATGGTATCCTATTGACTTACAGCTTGGAGATTGAGCAAAGGAAGACCCAGGAGATGGAACAAAACAAGAAGCACATCTCCCTCAAAGCTCAAATCGAAAATTCAAAGGAAAGGGTTGCTGCAAAAGAGTCATTTGACTCACACTCAGAAGCCTTAAGTGAGGTTTTGGCCATCCCGAGCAAAAGATTTTGAAAATAAGGTGGGGCACTTTGCTACCCAGCAAAAAGAAGGAAAGGCCCAACAAAGACACTCATGCACCAAGAGACTCTAATTCATCGTTTCATCATCAATCCATCTCCTTCATCATCGTTTTCATCATCACGACGCCAACACGAGCGTGGGGCAGCAGCAGCAAGGGGAGGATCAGCAACAGCAGTGGCAGGAAAGGAAAACAGCAGCGGGAGGCTTAGGGAGATAACCACTTCGAGGAAATCAAACGCGTTCGAGGTAACCTCACTCGTCCGAGACGCCTCCTTTATTCGATCGCACGCGTCCTTTGCATCCATGCATGCTTTGGGATGTGTTTTGATGTGTGAGAAAGGGATTGCATGCGTTTTAATGTCAATTGAAGGATCCGTGAACAATGCAGGCGGGTTCCTGGACGTTCTGGGCTGGAGAATAGTCATGACCGCGACCATCATGGGTCGCGCCCACGACGGAGGAAAAATTAAACTTTGACCAAACAGTACCGTCGCGCCCACGACGGGTTTGTGTTGCGCCCGCGACAAGGGATCGCGCCCGCAACGGCCTTCTGGCCAAGAAAATGACATTTTCGTGCCTCGAACCTTAAACCTAAATGTGTATTTGAGATATATAACACATACGCATGGAAATATAACGTCAAACATGCATATACGATCACGTTTGACACGTGAGGGTATATAATGTATATACCCTCACGGGACATAAATGAAAACGACCGCTAAATGATTAATAAAAAGGGAACGGGGATGTGGAGCATAGTTACACTATCCATGTGAACTAATGAAAAGAAAACGAATAAGAAATATCGCCTTCTTGAACTGATAAGGACGGAATTGACATCCCTTGTGGATCCGTTGGATTGTTGGTTTTTTTCCTTGAAATTATTGAGAAGGTCGAACACGGTGTCCCTTCTTCGATCCGTTGCGATCATTTATTTTCCTTGAATAGCCTTGGCGGCTTTGTTTGAGTCATTGCACTCCATTATAATTCTCTGAGTCAACGTCATGGGTGAGAACTAGCTAGGGAGCGATGGGCATCCCCCATCCTCTTTGCATGCATGCAGCGGCTTTTATGCCATTGTGGCGGGGCCACGAGTTGCTCTTTGCAGGGAGGCCCAAATTATCTCAATGCTGGCAAACGATACCATATTAAATGCGCACAAGAGGTGCAAGATGACGCACAGAGTAAGAAGGTACGAATATACCAAATCTATTGGGTAACCCGGCTGACGATTGACATCTTATCTCTGTACTCCGAGGCGGTCATATCCTTGGAGTTGTCGCTTTTGAGTCGAGTCATGAACCTTAATTAATGCAAAAGAAAGGAATGACTCTTAAAAGCGATACCAAGTCATATAAAGCAATGAGAAACGATATTGTGTGATATGGCGCCCATATGTTCCTATATATATAAAAATATTTTAGGGACTTTCGACGATAGCCATAGCCGTTAACGAAAGTTCCCTGTAATTGGGATTCATACACCTGAGGTTACTGAGCTTCATTAGCTCACGGTTTTGTTTTTCAATTGCAGGTATGCCCTCAACAGCACCTGAAGGCTCTTAGTGTGAGCTTGCATGCATATAGATGATCTCACGTTCCTCGGATATTATGGCAGATCAGATGTCTATATTGTTCAAATGTAATATACGATCTACATAGCTTCCGCTTAAATGTTGTAACTAAATAGGTATTCGGGACTGTAAGCTATGACTGTGGTTACTGTTTATAGTTTCCTTGACTTCTATACCCCTAAAACTCATTCGGTTTGTTTAGCCTTGTCACGGACCGGGTCCGTAATGGCATAACGCTCACATGTCTTCCGACACGGAAAGTCGAAGGCATTACAACTGGACAAGCCTCAGAAGAAAGCAATTATCCAACAGTTTATCAAGAAGCACAAACTTCCAATCAAAAGGAAATCCAAGGCTACAAGGTCAAAGCTTTTCCCCTTTGGACCAAAGATACAGAATCAATGCAAAAGGTTCAAGGATAGAGATTGGAGTAATTAATGGCATGACAGAGGCAGAAATTGACCGGCTGGTTCAAATTCAAAGAATGGAAGCAAACAAGAAAAAGAGGCCCACTGAACCCTACATATTGTTCAGTGGAGCTCTGGAAATCAAGGACTCTACTCTCAAGACCAAGAGACACAAACAAGCACAACTACAGCATGTTGAGTTTGTATACACTTCGGAAGTGGAGGCATAGTTGAAGAGGCTTCTTGACAAGCATATCCACGCTACAACTCTAGAAATCTTTCTTTATTTGTCAAGACCAACAATCGGCGGAGCACTATCATCAGGAGATGATGATGTTGGAAATGATGAACTCCCACAGTTAGAAGACCATAATGATGATGACAACATCGATGAGGTTGCTGAAGAAGGGATCAAGGATCAGTTAACAGCAGAACCATCTGCTGCAGTAGAGCCAACAGTAGAGTCACCTGCAGCCAAGTCACCAGTAGTCTACCAAAGCAGAATCAGTAGAACAAGAGGGAACGGTAGCAAAGGAACCTTTAGGAAAAAACGGCAGAGGACAATGAAGTATTAGTCGAGGTTATTGCAATATCCGAACCAACAGCAGAGGGATCCCCAATCAAGGAGTCAGCATCAACATGCAGGGATGCAGCAGACGGTAACACAGAAGAGATACATGTAGATCATCAGCAGACCACTGAACAGGCAAAGTTCACTCAGGTTACAACACTCACAAGTAGAAGAAGTGATCATAGTGGAGGATGAATCACAGGAGACAACCTCAATGCAAAAAGAGGAGCAGACTGCAGCAGAAAGCACCTTCTAAAGTGTCACACTTGAGGAAATCAACAAACATCTGATGAGTGATACCCCCTCTGGTCAGGAACACATTCAAGTTCAAGATGTATTGCCACTAAATTTGGTATTCTCACCCCCATCCTCATATGGAATGGTGCAAACCAGGGCAGATCCACCATCAGTAGGTTTTTCTCAAGGCCTACTCTATAGTGGTATATCTGACATACAGATGACACCTCAGATTGCAGCTATAAGTTTGAGACAAGCCCTTACAGACATCAAAATGACATCAATTCATGAAAGGCCTTCATCTACTGTAAGAACAATGGCCAGAACTGAACCGTCTGCGCATCAACAATCATCTCCCCAAGAAACCACCATAGCGTACAGACTTAGGCAGTTGGATCAGGAAATCTACAGCATGCATCAGTGGACAAAGGATGCATTTAAGAAACTCCTTGACAGATTAGAACCAGTTACAGACGAGCTGAAAGCTGAGAAGACTACTAGGGAGAAATGTTTTGAAGACTTCCACGCATCTCTCTCCAACATGGCCGAGGGACTCATTGATCAAATACAGAGGGCTAATGCCCTGAATCTTCAGTAGTATAGGCTCAGCTCCTCAAAACTGGACAAACTAAGGGGCCAACATTCAGCTGATCTTCGCAAGCTGTAAGCTTCTCTGAAGACCACACAACAGCAGCTCCAAGAGCACATAATCAACAATGATATAAGGCTCAGCTTGCTAGAAAATAAGCTCCAATTTGAAATTGTCAAGGCCACAGTTGCACAACATACAATAAATTCTGAGCTAGAAGCCCTTCGAGCTGCCATAGAAGCCCTCATAGCAGCACTTAATGCTAACAAAAAGGGGAAGAAGACAACAGAAAGAGGAAAAGAAGCAACAAGGCCATTTGAAGAGAAGACAACCGGGGAGAAGGCAGCAAAGGAAGTAGCAAAATCTTTTGTAGATAAGCTTAAAAGAAAATCAACAACAGCAACAGAAGGGCAAAGGGCTGCAAAGTTGCAAAGGTCTCAAAGGGAAAGGTCATCAAGCCAAAAGCCTCATGAAGAGTGACACAGAACTCAGGGGGAGCAAATCCAAGAGAGACCATCAGAGCACAGATCTCAAAGGGAGCAGCCCCACGGAAAGGACAAAAGGCATCACAGAACATCTGAGGATCAGCCTCACAAGCGCAGCAAAGGCATTGAGCATCACAAGTAGAAAAGTCAAATCCTTTGCTGCACACTAGTCTAAGAACTAAGATCAAATTTTTTTTTCGAATAATGGAACTAGGTAGTTAGCTTGTTATTTTACTTAAAAGTTTTTTTTAGCATCACTTTAGGGGGAGAGTGATAGAAATGTGCAATCTCTCCAAGTTGTATAGAAATTGATGAACAAAACTTAGAAGTATTAGCCATGATTTTGTTAATGTGCATACGCTGGAAATTAGTTAGGTATCTGCAGTCTACGTCAGATGCTGGAGAGTAGGCGGCCACAGATGGAGATCATTGTAGGCCACCATATGTAGACTATTACAAACAATTTCGACTAAGCAACTAAGGCATGCATGGATAATAAAAGACTTGCAAATGCTTCAGGATCTAGGATTGATCTTGCAAACAAGGACCGACACAACAATGCATGGATTGCATCAGATCTGGGTGCAGACAAGGTTGCAGTAGTGACTGGGTGTAGACGAGGTCTCAATGGTACTGAGTGCGGACTGGAATCCAGTAGAGATGGTTGCTTTGGTTGGGGAAAAAGTCAGAGGAACAATCAAATCTAAGATATGAGGTTCAGAGTGATTGTACGAGGATCAGAAAAAGGTGTGCTGTCAACATCAGTGAAGGAGTCACATGTGACCAGTTGTCACCATCAGGTCAAGTACACAGTCACGGGTTCATTCCCTCAGCCTATAAAAGGGGATCAAACAGCTCAAAAAACAATGCTGTTGAACGAGAGATTGAACGTACAAAGTGTACAAAACCAATCTGAATTCAAAAACTGTTCAAGTGAGCTAAATTGAAGAACAGGAAGAAGAAGGGTTTACTAGTATACACTAAAGAACAGAAGCTGTACCAGAGTCCAAAATAGGATATGTGTAAAGGGTCTAGGTTATTCGTCTTTGACAAGTTAGATTGCTTGTAAAGGGTTTATCTTGTAAGCTTAAAAACAAGAAGATGGTGAACTCACCTCTTGGATTTACTAAACCGCTCACCAAGGAAAGACTGAACTAAGCACTTGATTATCATTTGATAACGAGTGTCTAAACCAGTATAAATCCTATGTTCTTTACTTACTTTTCATTGTTTTGAATTGTTACAACTGTTCGAAATCAATTACAATATCAAACAATAACAAACTCTCAAAGTTTAAATCTTTGCTACAGACCTCCTTAGTGGTCTACAAAGAATATCCACTATTCTGCTGCATTACACTAAAAAAATTTAAAACAACCTATTCACC
>JAOVYX010003538.1:0-10926 GCA_035668315.1 Drosera spatulata
AGAGGGGAAGGAGGAGGAGGGAAGGGGGAGGGGGAAACTGGTGGTGGCCAGGGCTGGGAGGCTGGGCGGGGTCGGTGGCGACGACGGCGGGGAGGTGGTAATGTCGGGGCTCCACCGGGAGAATGAAGGAAAGGGTGAGGAAATGAGGGAATAAGGGATTGAGGAAACCCCACGTGGCACTCCACGATTCGTCGAGTTTGGATAATTTTGGATTTCGTTATCCTTTAGGTTTATATTTGGTATAATTACTTTAACCGTTCGTCGAATCAAATATATGAAAATTCTCAGAATTTAATAACGAGTTCGAATTTATAATTAATACGCAATCCGAAAAAATAAATTTTCTCAATTTATTACATTACTATCAATTTTTAAAAAGTTTCGTCCTCAAAACTACATAGTTTGACTAGCAACTTTTAAGAATCTATCAATCGCCTTATGTGTTTTCAGCCAATCCATCCCCAGAATCACGTCGAAATGATGGAGATGGAACTGGATCAGGTCGATTGGGTATTCTTCACCTCCTACCACTATTGGGGTGTGACTCGTGTACTGCACGACGTCATCATTGGGTAACCCAATGTGGATCGTCCTGTACATAGTGATGGTAGGGGTATCTTGGCCTTCCATGAACGATTCGGATGTGAATGAGTGCGTGACACCCGAGTCAATTAAGGCATAAATAGACGAAATGATAAGTAGATGTTACCCGTCACGGCGGCGCCACTCTGTTGTGCAATCTGTGGTTCCATCATGAACACTCTGTCGCCTGACCTATTGCCCGATTCTGCCGTCAGCTTGCCTGATGGTTCCGGACGTGACCCTGGGATGGCCCCTCTAGCACGGGTCGGGGCAGCAGGCGCATGCTCAGGACAATTGTTGCTCCTATGACCCGTCTCTCCACAGGTGAAGCAGGAGGTAGTCCTAGATCGACAATCCCGCACGAAGTGCCCTTCCTTGCCGCACTTATAACATCTGGTGAAGTCAGAGGGGTACCGCTGTGGTCCCGAGACGGTACGCTGACTGCCTCTCAGACTCAAAGGTGATCCAAGCTGTTGGTTGGACTTGAACTTTTCAACACTCCCCCTCAAGATGGGTTATGAATGTCTATCACACCCAACTTGCACCTTAATAATTCGAAGGTATTTTGGGCAAGGCTTTAGTTAGTATGTTGGCTGTTTGATAGCTTATAGGAACATAGGATAATTTTATGACACCTTCTTCAAATTTCTCTTTGATGAAGTGTCGATCTATTTTCACGTGCTTCTTTCTATCTTGATGAACGGGATTCTTGGCAATTTCAATGACAGCTTTATTATCACATAATAATAAGATAGAATTGTAATTAGTGAACCCCATTTCCTTTAAGACGCTTCTCATCGAAATGCTTTCACATATACCTTGACACATTGCTCGGAATTCCGCTTCAACACTATTTCTAGCAACCACTGATTTCTTCTTACTCCTTCAAGTAACCAATTTTGCCCCAAACAAAAGTACAATAACCCATTGTTGACCTTCTATCAATGCGACATCCAGCCCAGTCTGCGTCTGTAAAGATTTCTATATTCCTTTCAGCTACCTTTTTAAAATAGAGGCCTCTTCCTAGGCTACCTTTCAAGTATTGAAGGATCCGAAAGACAGCTCTCAAGTGGTTCTGGTTTGGATTGTTCATATATCTACCAATTATACTCACTACAAACCCATATCTCTGATACCTTCCTTTATCTGTTAAAGATGCATCTTCTTTCACCTCTGTTTTGTTTGTTAAATCCATGGACATGTTAACTTTTTACACCCAAGTATGTCGGTTTCTCTTAGAATATCAAGAGTATACTTACATTGTTAAATTGCAATTCCTTTATGAGATTGACCCACCTCCATGCCAAGAAAATATTTGAGTTGACCTCCATGCATTTTTCAGATTCTGAATTTCCAACAAGTCGTCCCCTCTCAAGATGATATCATCAACATAGACAATCATTATTGTTCTTTTATCTCCATGTCACGGGGTTAGAATTTCACAACCCGTGCGGTACTCAAGTTACTCACTCCTTCACTTGAGCTCAGCCTACTCGTCACCCAAAGGTGATATTTGAGAACACAAGAGAGTTTGGACTTGGAAACAAGCTTATATTGAGAACACTTGAGAGCTTACAAAGCTTTGAGAAGAATGTTTGGAATGACTTGGGATGAGATGAGATGAGATGCCTTGGCCAAAGGCCTCACCTCTATATATACTACTCTATGGAGAGTTCTAGATTTGATATCTAGACTCTTCCACACTCTTCTTCTCCTAAGAATACACAAGAATCTTCTAGACTCTTCTCCTATGTATAAGAATTCCCTAAAAAACTCTACCCAACTCTAGAAAATTCTAGAGCATTCCGAAGAACTCTAGAGTTCTCAAGAAAACTCTAAAAAGTATAGAATTATTTAGAGAAATGTGAAGAACTCTAAACAATTCTTCAAAACGAACTTCACAAATTACCCCGTCCGTGACATCCAGCTGACTCCCTAAAGAACATGATATGATATGCTTGGCATTGAGTGAAGTTCAGGTTCTTCATGAAATGTGTTAACCTGTCAAACCAAGCACAAGGTGACTTTTTCAGATCATAGAAAGATTTTGCACACCTTGTTCATGCTCTCTTGAATGTCAATTCCCAGAGGAACTTCCAAAAATACTTCCTCCTTTAAATCGTCATTCAAGAAGATATTTTTTATATCTATCTAGGTTCATAATTTAGGTACCAAAGATCGATAGTTATCTCAATTTATGACATAATTTAGTTGGTTTTTCTACTAAAAAAATAAAAAAAATTGGACAATTCATATTGTCATTTCTTTTACCTCCAAAAATAGTTCACAAATAATTTAATGAGTTAGAAACACTTATTATAAATAATTTAACGGTTTATATTATCATATCAACTTTTAACATTATAAAACTACTCCTAAGACATAACACCGGTCATCAACGCAAACTAAGGCAGCAATCACCGTATAAAAGAAGAACACACAATTCCTATGTACAAAATAAAGCACACATGTCTCAAAATTGTCAACAAACACACTTATAACATGTTTAACATGCCAATCACAACCAGTCAAATCACAAGTTAGAGACTAATTTTTCATAAAACACGGACAAAACTCATATTTTCACAAATCTTGAGCAAGTGGCTTTATTTTTGTGTATTGTTCATACAAAAAAACAAAAGGATATGCTTTAAAAAAGCATACGAGTAAAAGGGCCTCTCCGCTGCTTTTTCGCCGTCGTCAACCTCCGTCGAAAACCTCCACTGCGTTGCTCATTCGCCGATCATCGTCGCCCTAGCTTAGGTTTCAAAGCCAGACGACGACGACGAGCAAGAAGAACTCATTAGCAGAAGAAAAAGCAAACGTTATTGAGTTCTACAAGACAATTTTCAGTTGGAACTACAACGTGAGTAAAATTAGTTTATTCAAATGACTATGAGTTTTTTCTAAATGTGTCATTTCATTGGTGCTGTATATTTTTTTATTTGTTGTTTTCGTTGTTCTTGCAATTTGGAAAGTTATTGAAAGCAGAATCGAAGGTTAGTGAGAAGGATGTGGAACTCAATCCGAATCTGAAGAAGGTAAGGATAGTTATGAGGATGTTGAGGAGCATTTGTCGACGTATGAGCCGTTTTTGTATGAAGCGGCTAGAGCTCAGATCAGACAAGGTAATGGTGATGGAGAGGGGAGTTGTGGGTTCATTTTATTTAGGGTTATGATTCTTGTTTGGGATGTGTTTGTGTTTAGTTAAGATATGAAGGAGTAAACAACCTTGCATTGGGATCAAGATGATTAATTTCTTATTTTTCGTCGATTTCCATTGATCGTTGATGTGTTAGACAATCAAGATCTTCTGATCTGTCTCCTAGGATGCAACTGCATAACGATCTAACTTCTTGATTACTTACCTTCAATGGATTTTCAGTTTGATTGTTATTGGGATTGTACGTTCAAGTAATTTCTAAGTTTTAAACTTGATGCTTGTTTCGCTTATCATTGCTTTGCTAGACATAATATCCTGTGTACCAAAAAGAAGAATCTCTGGGTACCGAAGACTGATATGTAACTCAATTTATGACTAATAATTTAGTTGTTTTTTCAACCAAAAAAAATAAAATTGGCTAATTCAAATGATCATTTCTTTACCTCCAAAAATAGTTCATGAATAGTTTAATGAGTTATGCACACTTACTATGAATAATTTAATGATTTATATTATTTTATCAATTTTCATCACCATCAAAACCACTCTTAAGACATAACACCGCTCATCGATGCAAATTAAGAAAACAATCACTCTATAAAAGAACAAAACATAATTATTATGTAAAAAATAAAGCACATCATGTCAGAAAATTATCAATAAACACACCAATAAAATGTTTAACATGCCAAAAATCACAAGTTAAAGACCAGTATTTCAAAAGTACATGGACAAACGTCATTTTTTCTGCAAAATTTGAGCAAGTGACTTTAATTTTGTGCATTGATCATACAAAAAATAAAAGTATATGAAAAAAAAAAAGAGCATACGAGTAAAAAAAAGTGATGATGACGACTGTGTACAGGGCTTTAATTATGCTGATGTAATTGGTGACTGTATCTAAATGTTTCGAATGTGATGTTGGTGATATGATGATGATTGTGCGTAGGATTTCGATTGTTGATTTTGTAGTTTTGAAATCAACAATATTGTGTGTAGAGGAGAAAAAAGATGAGTTTCAAATAATGAAAAAATAGAAAAAGGGAGCGAAATGATTCATTTGATTTGTTGTATAAAATAATGGGATTATAAAAATGTATTGACTAAAATAAAATATGAAATTGAGATTGGGAGTAAAGTGTGAATGAAAGTGAAATAGAGAGTAAGAAGTTGATGAAAAGTGGGTTGGGGATTTTGAGATAAGTCTCCCAGGAATAAATATAAAAATAATCTTTAAAATTCATTAAATTGATGTTTATACACATTATGTTTGAGGTTTTGTCTGGTGATTAGGAGCTTGGTTGTTCTCAAATATATACGGAGAGAGTTTTACCCTCATTATTTTTCCCAATTCAATCGGCAAATATATATTTTCATCAAAAAAAATCGAATTAGAAAAAACTATTAATCACTCAGTTTTTTTTAATGTTTTTTTAAAAGAGTAATCACTCAGATAAAGGCAATAAAATAATTTTCTTCAAAAATATAAGCCAAAAAAGAGCATACTAATAAGGGCCGGTCTTCTGCGACCCCTGCCTCCGCCGTACACCGCCGCTAGATTTCTCTCTCCGTCGATCATCGCCGCCTATCTAGGATTCGAAGCCTCACGATGGCGATCGGGAAAAACAACGTAGCAATGGAAGAAAAAACAAGCGTCATTGAATTCTAAAAGACAGTTCTAAGTAAGGACTACAATGTGAGTCAAATTCATTCCTTCAAATAATTATGAGCTCTTTATAAGCGTGTCATAACATCGATTGTGTTTTTTTTCTTTGTTTTTTTTTTTTTTTTTTGATTTTTTGTTGTAGTTGTTGTTTGTGGAATTGGGAAAGGTGTTAAAAGAAGAATCGAAGGAGGTGGAATCGGAGCCAAATCTGTAGGTAGTGAAAGATTGTTATGAACTTGATAACTATTTCGTTTATCATTATTTTGCTAGACATAATATCCTGTGTATCAAAAAGAAGCATCTCTCGGTGCCAAAAACCGATAGGTAACTCAATACATGACTAATAACTTAATTGCTTTTTCTACCAGAAAAAAAAGTTGGCTTATTCATATTATCATTTTTTTTACCTTCAAAAATAGTTCATTAATAATTTAGTAAGTTATGTACATTTATTATAAATAATTTAATGTTTTATATTATTATATCAATTTTTATCATTACCAAAACCACTCTTCAGGCATAACACGGGTCATCTCTTTTTATCATTATCAATCAATATTAATTTTTTGTGAAATAAGTCATTTAACGTTATTATTTGATTATAATTTTTCATCCCGTACGATGCACGAGACAATATTTTAATATATATTGTATTATCCGATCTTTTTTAAGCGGAAAACGAAAAACGATATGACATGATATTATTGTCATTCAAAAATTTTAATGGATAATCAAGTAATTTCATTTTATTTAAATTAATAGAATTTTATCCAATTAATTTATAGTTTTTGATTATGAATTCAACGATCGAGATTAAATTTTGACGATATTAAATTTAATCTAACAATTTGATCAAAAGTTAAAAAAAATCTGAATAATCATATCTATATTTATAATCAAAAGTGAATATCTCAAATTTAAGATAAAATATTTGGATCAGGTAAAAAATATATAATAATGTATATATGCAAAATCTTTTCTAAAAAAATCTAATCTAATGTAATGTAATATATATATATATATATATTCCGTATTATCCAACCGTTTTTAAGCGCGCCAAACCATTTCGATGGCAAACGACAAACTGTATGACAGGATATTATATTTATTGTTATTTTAAAAATGTCAGTTCAAAAAATTAAAATCAATTAAATAAAAACCTTATTATCTTTTTAAAATTTAAAAGGAATGTAAGTTAAAAAATGAAAATCGATTAAATAAAATCTAATATAACATATATCTTAATCAATCAAAATTAAAACAATATCCCGATTTTTTCTCTCATCAACCACTGTTACTTGATTTTTATTAATCTAATTTATAACGAAATCTAATCACCATGATTCTACATGATAAAATGTTCAATTAAAAAAATAAATATCATATCTAATTCTAATAACAATGATTTTATTTGTTATAAATTGTTAGGTCTTTAACTTACCTAAACTAAATCTAAACTTTAATATGTCAAATTGAACATAAAATATTTGGATCAAATAAAAATATATTAATTAAGCATATATAAAAAATCTTTCACAAACAAATAATTATAAAAAATCCTAATAATTTAATAAATGAAATCCTCATTTAGTATAATAAAAAAATAATTTTTATCACTATTATTTAACATTATTATTTATTTATAATTTTCCATCCCGTGCAGTGCACGAGGCATTATTCTATTACATATGGTATTACTCAGACTTTATGGATGGCAAACGGGAAATGATATGATAGGATATTATTATCTTTTTAAAAAAATATCAGTTAAAAAAATTAAAAACAATAAATAAAATCTAATCTAATTTAAATCTTAACTAATAAAATTAAAACAAATCCCGATTTCTTCTCTCATCAACCACTATAACCTAAATTGTATTGAATCTAATATATATCAAAATCTCATCATCTTGATTCTATATGGTTAAATTCTCAATGAAAAATAATAAAAATCAGATCTAAATCTTATGAGCAAGATTCCATAATTTATAAATTGTTAGGTCTTTAACTTACCTAAACTAAATATAAACTTTAATATCTCAAATTTAACACAAAATATTTGGATCAAATAAAAATATATAAAATAAGCATATATATACAAAATCTTTCACAAAAAAATAATTATAAAAAAATCCAAACATTTTTATATATGAAATTGTCATTTAGTATAATAAAACAATGACTTTTCTCACTATGATAGAATTTATCCAAAAAAAAAATAAAAAATGATTATAGAATTATACACATAACCTTATCTACCAAGATAATATTTTATTGATTCTTAAAATTATTAATGCACACGCGAGAGCACTCTACTTTATTTCATAAGCCGAGTTTTATGCTAGATATTTTAATCTTTATCTTTAAATTCAATCTAATATTTGAGATTGAGAATTAATATAATCAATGCACATAAATCATAGTATTCAAATCAGTTTATCAAAAATATAAAATGAACAAAAAATATCACGTTCAATATACAATAACATGTATAGGTAAGTTTAATACTATTTATTTTTATTATTTATATGCATCCCGTGCAACTATATGGCAGGGTATTATTATCATTTTAAAAATATAATATTAAAAAAAATTAAAATCAATTAAATAAAATCCAATCTAGCATATATCTTAACCAATCAAAATTAAAATAATATTCTGATTCATCCTTTTATCAACCACCGTAATGAATTTTATTATATCTTATATAGAATCTTTCACAGACCAATAATTAGATTACTGATATAAAACATAAAAATAAACGAAAATATTTAGGAAGATTATTCACTAAATTAAAAAGACAAAAACTAAAACTAAATTCACATCTAATCTAATCTGATTTAATATATATCATATTATTCAGTCGTTTTTATGCGCGGAAAACTGCGACAAATCGAGATAAACCGTAAACGATATGACAGGATGTTATTATCATTTAAATATTTTAATGGATAATCAAGTAATTTTATTTTATTTAAACCAATCAAATCTTATCCAATTAATTTATGACATTTGATTATGAATTAAACGATGGAGACTAAATTTTCATCAAAAGTTAATATCTTAAATTATTTGGATCAAATAAAAATAAATAATAGTTATATATGAAAAATCTTTCACAACAAAATAATTATAAGAAATCCTATAAGTTTAATATATAAAATCGTCTTTTCTTATAAAAAAACAACTTTTGATAGATTTTATCAAAAAAAAAAAACTATATATTATCTTTATTCATCCCGTGCAACGTACGGATCAGTATTATCGTATATATCGTATTATCGAGTCTTTTTAAGCGCGGTAAGCCGCGACAAACGACAAACGGTATGACAGAATATTATTGCCATTTAAAAATTTTAATGGATAATCAAGTAATTTTATTTTATTTTAAAAAATAAAATCTTATCCAATTAATTTATGACCTTTGATTATGAATTGAATGATCGAGCTTAAATTTTGATCAAACGTTAATATCTCAAATTTAACATAAAATATTTGGATCAAATAAAAAATATATAATAATTATACATACAAAATCTTTCACAAAGTATAAGAAATCCTAACAGTTTTATATATGAAATCGTCTTTTAGTATAATAAAACAATAACTCGGAAAAAAAAACCTATCACATTTAATGTACATTATTATATAAAGATGAATTTAATATTATTTATTTATATTATCTTTATTCATCCTGTGCAGCGCACGGGTTAATATTTTAGTATATATCATATTATCTAGTCGTTTTTAAACGCAATAAACTGCGACAAACGACAAACAGTATGACAAGGCATTATTTTTATTTTAAAAAATGCCATTAAAAAAAATTAAAATCGATTAAATAAATTTTAATCTAACATATATCTTAACCAATCAAAATTAAACAACATCTCGATTTCTTCTTTCATCAATCACCATAATGAATTTTACTAAATCTACTATCAAAAGTTCTCCCTTGATCTTATATACAATATCTGTTACAAACAAATAATTAGATTAGTGATTTAAAACACAAATATAAATGATAATATTTAAAAAGATTATTTACAAAATTAAAAAGACAAAAACTAAAAAAAAAATCAAAATATTCAAAGATTACCTATCAAAATAAGATAAAAAATAGATCAATGTCTTTCTAAAATAAAAATAAGTTATCTATATCACATAAAAGAAACAAAAACATAAACTAAAAAACAAAAATTCTTTTAAAATATAAATTTACAAAAAAATAATCTATCGATTTCTTTGTGATATAAGTCATTTAACGTTATTATTTCATTATAATTTTTATTTTAATGTAATAATGTATTTATAATATGTCACGTCAGTTCATCATCTTTGTAGAGTTGGATCCTTCTAAAATGACAAAAGGAGAAGAGTTGGATCCTTCTAAAATGACAAAAGGAGAAATCGCGATTCAAGAATACAAGATAAATACCAGCAGGCCTTTTTGTTATAAAGAAAGCAAAGGGTTATAAATAAAGCATAATTGAAGGCCTTTTTGTCCAACATGTGATGCAATTCCGGACTTTAGCACCCATTCTATCACCTTCTCGAGCTTGTCCTTCACTGTCTTCCCTACCCGACAACTTCCCAACAAGTGATCCCTGCCTACATTAAATGAAGTACAGCATCAAGGGCAAAGCTGTTCTACTGAAAAAACATAACCAAGCAAAACATTACATATTCTCAAGTTAGTACAAAAGAAGTCCTCCTCTTGCCATTGGAGTCCCTCCACAGGAATCAAGCATAAAGAAGACCTTTGAAGTTTCCGTAGTAGAATAGCATTTTTTGCCAAAACATCACAATGTCCATATGCAATCGAGTTTAAGTGGTCATGAGTAAGAGCTAAGCCTTACTTTACTCTCGCAAACATGTATGATGAAAACCAGACAACTTAAAAGCACAAGAGTAGAAGAAACATGTAGCTAGAAGGAAAAGATCACCGAAGACTAGTGGCGAATGATGTACCTTTTTCGTTAATATGAACCAAAGGTAGAACAGCCGAACAATGAACTGTCTTGGCCTCAATCACGTTTGCGAATTTAGTAATGTTGACATACGAAGAGAAAACAAATATGTTGAACACATTAATATAATAATCAACAACCATGTGCCAAAATAAACTGAATACAGATAGCCCTTATCAGATTATCGTGTCTGCATCGTCTCAAAACACTTTCTACTTGATATTATCATATTACAAACTTCTGTTTATGAGGAAATAGAAACTAGTTCCTGTTCTAATCGATTCGCAAATACTTACAAAACACAATTATCAGATTTTCTAAAATCCCTTTTACAACTCGCGCAGTGATCCACATTTCCAAGTTAGCTTGATAAGGAAAGTTCACAAAATTTCCCACAAGATGAGAGGCAAAACTTGATCACCAAAAAACCCTGTAAAATAATTGAACGACACCCCCTTTCGCAACCAAAATCGCTATATTTTTCACGTCACAACCACAGAATTTTCGCACATGGGGGGGGGGGGGGGGGTGGGTGGTTTTTTTGG
>JAOVYX010003539.1:0-10925 GCA_035668315.1 Drosera spatulata
TTTCACATTACTAATGCATTACAAATGATCTATTGTAGGATTCATATTTTGAGCGACTCGGTCAGCTGCCTGAGTCGTGGATGGATAAGTCCATCGATCTCGAGGTTGCTCAGCAGCAGTTTCATGCAGCGACTGATCGGGCTTTTTTGGAGGTCTCTCAGACCGACAAGGGAAGGGTATATGGCATCGGCTCAGCTGCGAGCCAATTATACCCCCAATCCATGCTCAGCTCTTCATCCAGGAGTCAATCGCAAAGCTCTCGGGGGATTCTAGAGGATTACTATCAGTTGAAGGAAGAAGTCCTCACCCTCCGACAGAGCTAGGCCAGGATGGAGCAGTAGATGGCCTTCCTCTTCAGGAAGATGGGCAAGGATCCTTTCACATGTCAGATCGAGGCTGGTAGAGCTTTTTCTCCTTTTCAACCACCTCCGGATGACGATTCATGTCCCCCAGAGCAGCGCGATGTTAGACTAGCTGGGCATTGACGCCTATTAGGTTGTTGTAAATTCGTTATATTTCTATAATTCAAAATTTTAGTTCAATTTGATTGATTATATTTCTGAGTTTCTTGATGTTCCAGGTACATGCATTTGTATTGGTACGCGTTGAAATTCTGATTTATTTTTTAAAAAATTAAACTCAATTAGCGACGGAATCCGTCGCTAAGTTAATAAATTTTGCGATGGAAATGCCGTCGCTAAGTTTGCAAGTACGGGAAAAAAAATTGACGGAAAAAGTCCATCTGTCGCTAATTTTTGGTTTAGCGACAGATCCGTCGCTAATTTTTGGTTTAGCGATCATGTTAATTAGCGACGGATATTTCCGTCGCTAATTTGTCGCTAAATATTTTTAACGACGGATTTTTGGCTTTTCGCGACGGAAATTTTTCGTCGCAAAATGGCCCTTTTTCTGTAGTGCAACTATAATTTTCAACCATATAATCTTGAGTGGGACGGATCAAATAAAACGATACAAAAATTTTGGAATGAAGGGAGTAGTAATTATGGGTGGGTATAGAAAAATATAAGATAAAATAGAAAGAGAGGATAAAAATTATGAGTGGGTAGAAAGAGAAAATGTAATGATGAAGAAGATGAAATGATATAAAGTACGGGTAGTTTAAACCTTTTCATATGAAAAGCTTGCTGATTTAGAAATCATTGCAATTTATGTATGACATCCAAATTTAATAATGTGTCGTAATTTATATGGGATGAAGGGAGTACAACTTCGTCCAAGAAAAATTACGACGAGACGTATTACGAGAAGTTTCGTTCTACACGACCTTCGCTTTACGAGACGTAATTTATAAGTTATATACTTCAATCTGATACCAGTGGCATAATTTTCTTGCTTCACTAAGAAAATAAACGAAACTTCTCAAAATGCACGGTAAATAATATAATAATTGGTAGTGTTATATATAATATGGGACGGAGTGAGTATGTGTGTATTGGTATTTTTGAAGAAAAAATATAAACGTGTGGATTTTACACTTTTCAGTTGCTCCTGAGAAGCTGAACCTGCGGTTTCCTCGGAGACCTTTGCAAAATATATCCAATGGGACACTAGGATATGGAACTGATGAGGTCAATCCAGCATTAGATTCAGAGAAGACTACGAGGCTTATGGACGTTGAGAACTCGTCTACTGCAGGTTTATCCTGCTCATAGCTTTGATCTATTGTGTTCCCCTTTCTTCACTTATTTTACTTATGTCTTTAAATATTATTAGTTGGAACTGTGGTGGTCTTAATGGGTTTCCTTCTTGGTGGGGCCCACACCTCTTTTTAAATATAAAAGATAAAGAAGAAGGCGCACTAAGCCGAAGAGAGTTCAGGAGAATTGGAGGGCCGTCCATGCACTAACACAAAGAAAATCTCCACTGAGCCCAAAACCATTCCGGAAATTGTGAGAAACCAAATATGATAGCATGCAGAGCAAATGGCAAGAGGCGACAGCAGCAAATCAAGGCGGTAAAAGCTTCATCAATTCCTATAAATAGACAGCAAGGGACAGAAATCATAGGAACACACCAAACACAAAAACAAACCAGAAGAGTGAGAAAAATACCCAGTTTGGGATATTGAGTGGTATCCTCTACGGGTATATTTTTATCCTGTTAGAGAAGAAAAATTAGTGAGAGTTGTTCTGATGATTATAATCCTCAAGCACAAGTCTAGGGACGATATTTGTAATCTCTTTTTTAGTGAATAGTTTGGTACCGCAATGGTCCCGTGGTTTTACCCTTTTACTTTTTTAAGGGGTTTTCCACGTAAAAATCTTGATGTCGACTCTATTTATTTTGGATTATTTAATTATCCCATTTTAATTACAAGGAGAGAGAAAAGTGCTAGATAATTTCCGCTGCACCTTATACTGACTTTTTCCAACAGACTAGTATCAGAGTTATGGTTAGTTTAACTGAAAGGCGATCAGATTATTGTGCTAATTAAAATGGAAGATGTGGCCAGCATTAGTGGCATGATCTGATTGACCTCATGGAACTATTCTATATGGAAGCCCAGAATGAAGGATATCCTTTACTGTAAGGATTTGTATGAACCTATCGTAACCAAAATGAAGCCCGCTGATAAAGAGGAGAAAGCTTGGCGTTGCTGCAGCACAAAGCTGTTGGTGTGATTAGACAATATATCGAGAGTGTCTTCCAACACGTGACCAACGACGTCGGCGCTTTTGCTCTATGGGAAAAGCTCGAGGCGATGTACCAAAGGGAGACTGCGATGAATAAAGCTTCCATGATGCTGAAGCTAGTGAAGTTGCTATTTAGAGACGATCGCAGTTAGCAGAGCACATGAATGACTTTCAGGGTATTGTCAATCAATTGACAGGGATGGATTTAAAGTTTGATGATGAGATGCAAGCACTATTACTACTAAGCTCCTTACCTAATAGCTGGAAGACACTGGTGGTGCCACTGAGCAACTCCGCTCCTGAACAGAAGCTCACGATAAACATCATGAAAAACAGTATGCTGAACGAGGAAACGAGGAGAAAGGAGCTCAGTCCGTTCAGCTCATCAGATGCTCATGTGACAGAGCGTGGTGGACGAAACAAAGGAAGAACTTTTCAGCAAGACTACAAGTCCAGGGGGAGATCGAAGTCCCATAATCAAAAGGGCTTCACTTGCTATTATTGTGGCAAGCCAGGCCACAAGAAGAATGAGTGCAGAAAGTTCAAAAGCGACATGACACAAGGCAAGGTTGCTAAGGGAGAGCAGAATAGTGAGCCAAGCACCACTTCCATTGCAACCATAGATGAACCCTATCTCTTCACAGATAGCGATTCCATCAACCTCATTTGTCCAGACTCAGACTGGGTGGTAGATTCTGGTGCCTCATTTCATATAACTTAGCACAATGAATTTTTTTCATCTTATAAAAATGGTGACTATGATCTTGTGCGAATGAAAAATAATGAGACATCTAGGATTTTGAGCATTGGAGATGTTTGGTTGCAAACCAATGTAGGTTCTAGGTTACTATTGAAGAATATCAGACTTGTGTCTGACATTCGACTGAACCTAATTACAGTTGGAATTCTTGATGATGATGGTTACACTTTTCATTTTTCTGATGGGAAGATGAAGCTCTCGAAGACTTCTTTACTGGTTGCTAAGGGAAAGAAGCAAAGGACCTTATACTCAATGCAAGTAAGGCTGATTAAAGGAGATGCAAATGCTATTGAGAGATCCTCCTCGATCTAGCTCTGGCATAAGAGGCTGGATCATATCAATGAGAAAAACTTACAGATTCTTGCATGTAAGCAACTCTTACCTAACGTGAAAGGTATTTCTCTTAAATCATGTGTTGATTGTATAGCTGAAAAACAACACAAAGTATCATTTCTTTCTTCCCCTGCACATAGAAGAAAGAATATACTCGACCTTGTGCATACAGACATCTGGCCTATGACAGAGAGATCTCTAGGTGGTGTATACTATTTTGTCACTTTCATAGATGAGCCATTCTAGAAAGATTTGGGTATGTACCTTGAAAACTAAAGACTAGGTACTAGACATGTTCAATGAGTTCCATGCCAGTATGGAAAGACAAACTAGAAGAAAGCTCAAGTGTGTCAGAGCAGACAATGGTGGTGAGTACAGAGGTCCGTTCGAGGAATACTGCAGGAAACATGGCATCAGGCTTGAAAAGATGATTCCCAAGACACCTCAATAGAATGGAGTCGCAGAGAGAATGAACAGAACCATCTCAGAGAAGATCCGTTCTATGCTCTCTCATGCGAAACTCCCTAAATCATTTTGGGGGGAGACACTGCTGACAGCTGCTTACTTGATCAACCATTCTCCTTCAAGTCCTTTGAATGGTGATATTCCGAAAGGGTTTGGAGAGGAAGAGATGTGTCCTATCAGCACTTGAAGGTGTTCGGATGCAGAGCGTTTGTGCACATCCTAAAGGATTAACGCTCTAAGCTTGATGGTAAACGAAACAGTGTATATTTCTTGACTATCCTAGTGAAGAATTTGGTTTCAGGTTATGGGATTCAGTAGCCAGGAAGCTCATTCGAAGCAGAGATGTTATTTTCTTTGAAGATCAGACCATTGACGACATCGAGAAACCAGATAAGTCTAGAGCCCCAGAAGATGTCCCAATGAACTTGGATCCACTTCCTTCTTTGACACTGGAAGGCCAGGGAGGAGATATACAGGATGATCTTGGTGATGAAGAAGCTGGTGTTGATGTTGATAGCCCAAAACCATTAGAGCCGTAGGAAGAACCAACTCCAATATAACCACCAGCATAACAAGATACGCGACACTCTACGAGAGAACGCATACCATCCACCAGGTATCTTGATACTGAGTATGTGATACTGACTGATGGGGGAGAACCAGAGAGCTACAGGGAAGCCATGTCAGATCCACATAGCGATCGATGATCGTAAGCCATACATGAAGAGATGCAATCCTTGCATGAGAACCACATATTTGAGCTGTTGAAATTGCCTAAGGTCAAGCGCCCGCTAAAGAACCGATGGGTCTACCGTTTAAAGACTAAGATAAAAGCTCACAACCACGCTATAAGGTTCGGTTGGTTGTGAAAGGGTTCAGTCAGAAGAAAGGTATTGACTTTGATGAAATTTTCTCCCAGTTGTTAAAATGTCTTCTATCAGAGTTGTGCTAAGATTAACAGCCAACATGGATCTCGAGATCGAGCAACTTGATGTGAAAATAGTTTTCCTCCACGGTGACTTAGAGGAGGAGATATACATGGAGCAACCTGAAGGGTTTCAGGTCAAAGGGAAGAATAACCTTGAGTACAGGTTGAAGAAGAGCATGTATGGTTTGAAACAGGCACCTCGACAGTGGTGCCGTAAGTTTGAGTCCTTTATGATGGACAATGGGTATAAGAAGACGTCATCAGATTCTTGCGTCTTTATTCAGAAGTTTGCCGATGGTAACTTCATTATCCTACTGTTCTATGTTGATGTTATGTTGATTGTAGGACAGAATACTAAAAAAATCGCTGATTGAAGAAAACTCTTAGCAAATCCTTTGCGATAAAGGATTTGGGTCCCGCTAGGCAGATACTTGAAATGCATATCTCCCGTGATAAAAAGAACAGGAAGTTATGGCTATCGCAAGAACAATACATCGAGAAGATATTCGAAAGGTTCCACATGAACAAGTCTAAACCAGTTAATGCTCCATTTGCAGGTCACTTCAAGTTAACAACGGAACAGTGCCCCTCAAGTGAGACAGAGAAGCAGGAGATGCAGAGCATTTCGCATGCTTCAGCTATTAACAATGTAATAACTCAAAAATTTATCGAATTTAAAAATATATATTGGATTAAAAATATACGTACGAAGCGTATGCAATGAACGCACAAATAAAATTAGTGCACGATGAACGTTACATCGTTAAAGTTATTATGCATTTGAGACACAGATTTAAGCTTGAAAATTTGAGATCATTGAACGAAATATTATTATGAAATATTTGGGATAATTAAATCGATAATGATTAATTATCGAGAGACGTTATGATCGCATGAATAAATATAACGAACGAATCAACAACATTATAATATTATAACGTAGCAGTTTTAATTCCAGAAAGTTATATCGTTAAAAGGAATACGATATTAATGATTTTGGTACAATTAAATCGACACCAATTAATTAACGGAAGATTAATATTACGAAACTTAGATAAAAATAGACTGACAAAAATATAACGAGGGACCAAACCATATTTAAAAGTTTCCCTCTACTTTTCTTGTTTCTTCTTCCCGTCACCAAGCACCATGCACACCCGACACCCTCCACCAACACCAAGAACCACCACCAACGACCGCCACTAGCATCCTCACCAACCGCACCTCCATCCTCGTCATAAACTGGAATGGTTTGCAGCGCAATGGAAAGCAAGAACAAACGCGTTTTTCTCTCCTTCGAACCCGCACCTTCGCGCCACCTTGCTAACACCGCCACCCCTCCGTTCCTGCCACCATCATCATCTTTGGACCTTCGACGACTGCATGCTACGACGTTAAACCTTCCAAGCAGTCGGAGGACAAACATCCGAGCTCGCTGATCAGCCGCGATGAAGGTAGCCGACCGTCGTCTACACGTAGCCACCACCTTGGACATCGCTGCCACCTCTCCGACGATCACTAGGGAACGCTTGATGAAGCTGGAATGATACAGAGAGGATTAGCATAGCCCTGCGCAAGGATGACACGCATAAACCGAGAAAACCATGAAATAACAACTTTCAGGCGAAACCAGAGATTTCGGCGATGTTTTCCGCCTACCAACATGTCCAGTGGGGTGGTGACAGGTAGATGGTGAAGGGGGTGAGGCTCGGGTGCCTTTGGTTTCGAGATTTGGATGTAAACGAACATTAAAGTGCCTTAACGAGTTTTTCCGGCCAAGTTCCGGCCAAAGTCCACGGGCGGCGGTGAAAACGTATGGAAGAGCAAGACGCTGTGTTTTGATGACATCGGGTGTAATGGGTGTCATAGTTGGTACGTAAACGAGCTTTGAAACGGCTTAACGAAGTTTTCGGCGACGTTCCGGCCACATCCCGGCCACCGGCAGTGACGGCGGTGGGGACATGACGGTGAAGAAGGCAGGACAACGGGATGACGATTTTGGTGCCAAAGGTTCTAGGGTTTCTAAGAGTTTCTTTAACCCTAAGTGAAACTAGGGTTAAACACGCTTCAAAGGTAACCTAACCCCTCTCGATCCAAATCATGCATATTATTTCATCGATATGATGGGTTATGATGATTATGATGTAAAGGGTATCGACAGAAGGGCGATGATATACTTGTTTGCTTAATAGATGCGTTGAGACGATAACGGAACTAGGGTTTCGATATTTTATGCATGGGTGCATGCATTGGATTAGAAGACAC
Source organism: Drosera spatulata (assembly GCA_035668315.1). NCBI lineage: Eukaryota > Viridiplantae > Streptophyta > Magnoliopsida > Caryophyllales > Droseraceae > Drosera > Drosera spatulata. The sequence continues at coordinate 7,406 of JAOVYX010003539.1, forward strand.
TATCTAATGCTAATAATGATTTTAAAAGGTCATGAACGTATTACTTTGAATATGTGTATGCTTAATGTGCGATATGAGGAATTATACTTAATTATGGAATTTATACGATAACGAAATTAGGGTTTCAATAATATTTATGCATGGAAACATGCGAACGTAAAATAATGCTCCTTATGATCCCTAAATGCCATGGATGAACTTTCGTTATATGTGTGCGCGTTTGGTGTGGTGAAACGTTGAATTAATCTTGATCACGGGATTCATGCACTAATAGAACTAAATATACCATGGGGGGTTCGGGTTGCAAGATTAACCTTGACATTAGAATCGTAATCGGGAATGATTGTTTTATATGTTTGACATGTGATGTAGGGTTTTGGGATTGGTTTTTCCTAGGGTTAATGTTAGAGCGTGATTGAAATGTTAAATGCGTTGTATGTGAATTATGTACAAGCTTCTTATGCTATCTATACTCTGAAATATGTGTTATATTTCGTATTAAGCAAAAAATCGAGATTTAAGGAACAATACATCAAATGTAATAACGAAGCAAAGTTAACCAAACAAGTCCGTTGTCGTCGATCAGGTCGTTTTGTAAGTACTTTGGGATCGAATTTATTGACTCTAAGAGTGTACAACGTAGACATGACTGGGTCAAATGTTAAGAGGACAAGTGTGGTTTTCTTTATATGCGTAACGACAATAAGTCGCAGGCCAGGGTATCGACCGTTTGGGGAAAGGCTGCCCTCTGCAAGGAGACCTTTGGCATGTAAGTGAGGGTTTAATAAACCGAATTACACGCAAGAGACGCAGTGAGTTTGGGTTGCGAACCCAAATCGTAGTATTTATAAAAAACAAAAACTTTTTCATAAAAGACAATGAGTTTTCAAATGATTTTGGGAAATGATATGCGACTGAGGATTTGACCCAGGTCAGCGTCTAAACCTCTAAAATCTTTCTTCATTTCTGTCTTCATTGAGTTCTGTCATTCACATTGGGACACGGACTTGCGATGGTTAAGAAAGTGAAAGGAATCTAAAAGAAAACAGTGGCGTTTATTCTTTTAGTGTGTGGATAAATATGGCGTTCATAATTTTCTACGGCTATTAGAAAATGTTTTACAGGTACTCATCGAATGCCATAGTCCGGGGAGTACCCTGCAAATCGAATACATAGACTTTGGTTGCTGAGCTTTTAGCTCATGATTATGTGTTTTATTTGCAGATTCATCACCAAGCAATGTTAAAGCATTAGAGTGAGATTTTATGCATTTAGATACTTATCTCATTGTCCGAGATGTAACAAATACTTGTTGGAAACCACTTGTAAGCAATGAGACATTGTAATGTATTCGGGATTACATATCATTACTTGGAATTATGATTTTTATCATTTAGGTAGCTTCTTTAGCTTCTATACCTACAAATCCGTTTGGTTTGTTTGGTCTTGTCATGGACTGGGTCTATGACGGCATAACATCACGTGCCGGGTATTCCGAATTTTGGGGCGTTACAGACAGCTTGATGTATGCTATGGTATGTACTAGACCCGATATTGTCTATGCAGTTGGAGTTGTGAGCAGATTCCTTTCTAATCCAGGAAAAGAGCATTAGGCAGTAGTTAAATGGATTGTGAGATATCTTAGAGGTACGTTTAAGTTATGTTTATGCTACAGTCAAGTAAACCCTATATTAGATGGTTATACAGATGCAAATATGGTCGGAGACGCAGATTCTCAGAAGTCTACCTCGGGTTATATGACAACCTTCGCAGGGGGTGCAGTGTCATAGCAGTCAAAGTTACAGAAATGCGTTGCTTTGTCTACTACAGAGGCAGAGTATATTACAGTCATCGAAACTAGTAAGGAAGTACTTTGGATGAAGAATTTCTTGATAGAATTGGGATTACAACAGGAAAGGTATAGACTCTATTGTGATAATCAAAATGCTATTCATCTTGACAGGAATCCGACCTTTGATTCGAGGTCGAAGCACATTGGTGTGAGATATCACTGGATACGTGATGCATTGGATCGGAAGCGATTTCAATTTGAGAAGATCCATACTGACGAAAACGGGTCAGATATGATGACGAAAACCTTACACATGGAGAAGTTTGACTACTGCAGACAATAAGCAGGTATAACAGTGGTTCCCACTGTTAGGGAGGGGGAGAATTGCTAGTGGGTTTCCCTCTTGGTGGGACCCACACCTCTTTTTAAGTGTAAAAGAAAAAGAAAAAGACGCACTAAACCGAAGAGAGTTTAGGAGGATTGGAGGGCCGTCCATGCACTAACATAAAGAAATCTCCACTGAGCCCAAGAGCATTCCGGAAATTGTGAGAAACCAAATATGATTGGATACATGAGCAAATGGCAAGAGGTGGCAACGGCAAATCAAGGCGGCAAAAGCTTCATCAATTCCTATAAATAAACAGTAAGGGGCAGAAATCATAACAACACACAAAACACAAAAACACACCAAAAGAGTGAGAAAAATACCCAATTTGGGATATTAAGTGATATTCTCTATCGGTATATTTTTATCCCGTTATAGAAGAAAAATTAGTGATTGTTATCCTGCTGATTGTAATCCCCTAGCACAACTCTAGAGACGATATTTGTAATCCCTTTTTTAGTGGATATTTTGGTATCGCAACGGTACAGTGATATTTATCCTTTTATTTTTTTAGGGGGTTTTTCACGTAAAAATCTTGGTGTCGACTCATTTATTTTGGGCTATTTAATTATTTCATTTTATTTGCAAAGAGAGAAAAAAGTGCTGAACAGTTTCCGCTGCATTTTATACCGATTTTTTCCAACACGTGGAGCAGGCAGCGACATCTTTTTGCGTGTGGCAAAAGATTTGTTGTGCAGGTACAAACCAAGTATCTTTGTTATTCTTGAGCAGCGTATTCATGGCAAAAAAGCTGCATCTGTTATACGCTGGCTTGGTTTTCGACACTTTCCAAGAAGAAGCTATTGGCTTTAGTGGCGGAATCTGGGTGATGTGGAAGGATGATGAGCTAACGGTTACAGTTCTTAATCAAACAAGCCAGCTAGTTCATTGTGCTATTCATCAGAATGCTGAACCTTTCTGGCACTTTACAGCTATATATGCCTCGAGTCAAAGAGCAGAATGACTTATATGATCAACTTATTGGTATGGCGAGTGGGTGTCATACACCTTGGCTGCTCATGGGAGACTGGAATAATTACCCTGATCCAGCAGATAAGGCAGGAGGCGCCCCTGTAGACATCCGACGATGTCAACAATTCAACGAATGGGTTGATAATTACGGCTTTCTTGATAGGGTTTCTCAGGTCCCAGATTCATCTGGGCGGGGAGTAACAAGTTCAATCAGAGAATACAATACAGACTAGATCGTGCTTTCTGTACTCCGCCATGGCAAAAGCTTTTTCCTGAAGCTGTTATTACTCATGCCACAACTTCCTATTCTAATCATCTACCTCTGTTGCTTCAGGTACGTGGTGCTCACATGTCTAATCCTAATAACAGAC
>JAOVYX010003540.1:0-10925 GCA_035668315.1 Drosera spatulata
AAATAACATGAAAAACGGGTCACGGACGAAGAAACGTGTTATTTGAACTATAAGACGAGTTATGCTCGTGAGACCCAAAAACCTATGATTTTATGTATCAAACAAACATCTTGCGGACCTAATTAGAGAACCACTTGCTTTAGACACCAAATCGGCCGAATTTTACGTCCCGAACCTCAACCGTTTAAGGACGCTCTACTATTTAAATAGTGCACAAATAAAAATTTATTACAAGATGATATAACGTAACGTTTTTTCTTTTCGTTTATTTTTAGCATATATAATGGACATGGGATCCTCGATCCGTACAATAATCACATCATTTATAATTTGATTTATTAACATGCAAATAGCGAACATGGGGTCCCATGACATAAAATAAACATGTCGTTTAGTATTTCACCATAATATTTTAATAGGGAATATATGCGATTATAGCCAATATGGTAAACATCTCTGATAGGAATGTGCAATCCCTTCGTTTGTATATAAATTGATGAACAAAACTTAAGAAGAAATTATGTATATAATAGATGCTTAGGCTGTAATAATTAGTTAGGTAGTTGTAGACTAGGGCCGTAGGAGATGCAGCAGGCCGCTGGTGCAGCAAGGTGAAGCAGACGAGTACAGCAGATCAAGCTGAGGGAATGCAGATTGCCAGGGACTAAAAATTTACAAGCCAAAGATCAATTATATACAACATCAAAAGGCTCTAAGAGTTCTCATGATGTAGGACACTTTCTGTGTTCAAGGCCAGTTCCAAGATAATTAAGATAAACGTATGCGCCCCAGGCCATATATATTTATTTTATTTACATATAATACTGGTAAGGGTGAAAATTTGTTGTCCAAGTCTACGTCATAAGCCTGACTTTTCGCTGGTGTGACTACTAATAGTATTGCACTGGTAAAAATATCGCAAAACTTAAGAGACTTACCAACGGAAGGAATACAGTTCAACTGGATTATAAGGGACAATAATCTTGACAAGGCTTGTATGCAATCATGTCAATATCCATTAAAAGATTAAGCTCATTACCATAGTGAACGTATCTATTGAATAGCGCTACAACAACAACCCAAATAATGACAAGCACGATCCCTTAGTTTAAGGGATGTCGTAGCACTTTTTATTCTTTCTATCTATACCCCAAGGCGCTCCTCGTCTGATAAAGTAGTTGGGGTAGCATTGCATGCTTTCTTTTCTTGCAGAATACCTACTTTCCAGGGGGCTGAATTGAAATTTTTGTCCCATCTTCAAATCGATAGTCCAATAGCCAGAAAGGTCTAAACACTCCAGCATTGGTAGAGGAAGAAAAAGCATTTTTATTGATACTTGTATACACACTTAAGCTTCAGCGTATTATGCCTTCTCCTTGTCTAATGCTCTTTGTTTTCAATTGAAGAGCTTGGTTTATTCCTCCTACAACTTGTCTCCTTATATAGGACATCAAATTATTTACGTTGACAACAAATTCATGGTTGTCATTTAATTTGCAATTTTTAAACAAACCCCTTAATTGCGCTATTTTGTTTGTTACTTTAAGATGAGAAACAACTCTGCATTCAATTTGCCAAAATGTGTTTCTCTTTAATGCTTCAAACACTCCCCTCAAAACTCTTGTTGCCATTCCAAGCTTGGTCTTGAACTTCTCGAATACAGCTTGCTTCAACGGCTTAGTAAAGATGTTCGCGACTTGCTACTCTGTGTTGCAGTAGACAGGTTTTACTATTCTTTTCTTCACTTGTTCTCTTGGAAAATGGAATTGTGTCTCAATATGCTGGCTCTTTCCATGTGTCATCGAATTCTTCGTGAGCTCGATTGCTGACTTATTGTCAATGAAAAGAATTGTAGGCTCCTTGTAATGATGATTGAGCTCCACAATCAACTCTCTCAGCCGTGTCAACTCGCTGCGGCCATGTATTCTTCTTCACAAGTAGAAAGAGCAACAACCGATTGCTTCTTCGATGACCAAGAAATTGTAGCTAATCCAAAGTAAAAAACATAACCAGACGTGCTCTTTCTTTCATCAAGATCGCCTCCATAGTCACTGTTAGTGTAGACGATCAATCTCGGATCCTCCGTCTGTGTTTACAGAAGTCCTTCATCGATACTCCCCTTGACATATCTCAGAATTCTCTTTTCCTCCTTCAAGTGCTCTTGCTTCGGTTCCTCTATATATCTGCTTACTAGCCCAACTGCAAACATTATGTCAGGTCTTGTGATTGTCAGATATCGTAGACTCCCATCTAAACTCTTGAACAGTGTGGAATCTACAGGGCTTTTTGGCAAATCACGGTGCAGCTTCAACGTTGTCTCGGTAGGAGAACAAGCAGGATTACAGCTACCCATGTTGAACATCTCGAGTATTTGCTCAACATACTTCTTCTGACAAATAAAAATTCCTTCTTCGGATTGTTTCACCTCCACACCAAGGAAGTAGGACATTTTTTCTATGTCTATCATCTCCAACTCCTTCATCATGCTCTTATTGAAATCTTCGAACATCTTTGGGTTGCTACTGGTGAAGATCATATCATCCACGCATAGGCATATGATCATAATATCTCCTCCGCCTTCTTGGTGTATATAAAATACTCAAGGGGACTCTTCTAGAACCTATTCTTCTCGAAGTACGAATCGATCCTTGTATTCCATGCCATGGGTGGTTGCTTTAATCCGTACAAAGCTTTCTTCAACCGGTACACCTTGTCTTCTTGACCTCTCTTCTCGTAACCTGGTGGTTGTTGTGTGTAAACTTCTTCCTCCAAGTAACCATTCAGAAATGCAGACTTTACGTCCATCTGATAAATTTTTCATTTTCACTATACAGCTAGTGTAATGGTCAGCCTGATGATGTCCATCCTTGAGCAAAGACCTCTTCATAATCAATGCCTTCTTGTTAGATATACCCTTTTACGACTAGTCTGGCCTTGTGCTTCTTCACCTTGCCTTCTTGGTTTATCTTTGTCTTGTACACTCCTTTGACTCCAGTGGGATTATGTCCCTTGGGCAGAGTTGTCAACTCCCATTTATCATTCCATCTGATAGCATCGATCTCCTCATCCATCACTTTCCTCCACTTCGTTTCTTGTGCAGCTTCAGTGTAAGTGATTGATCACATTCAACCATCAAGCAGAATAACGAGTAATCTTTTTGTCATTTCAATGGGTACCGTGTCTTCATATAAGTCTCTCAAACTTCTCATCTTTCAAGGTGCTCCCCCTGAAGAGCTGCCTTCACTTGAGCTGGATGTTGAGGCTGTTGTCGATGACAAAGGCGTCGATATAGCTGACGATGGAGCTGGGCTGGTTGACGAACTCTGTGTCGGTTCATCATGACCTGCTTTGAGGCTCGTATCTTCTACATCGAAAAACATTCTTTTCCTCTTCTCTTTATCGCTCCAGCGCCAGTAGTCTTTTTCGTCGAACTCGACGTCTCTTGAGATAATTAGCTTCTGGGTGTCAGGATTGTACAACTTGTACGCCTTCGTTCTCCTATCATATCCGATGAAGATGCATCTCTCACCTCGATCATCTAGTTTCTTCCTTCTTTGCTTCGGAACACGTGCATATGCAATGCACCCGAACACCTTCAAATGGTTGATGCTTGGCTTCGGACCGCTCCACATCTCCAGCAGTGTCATGAACCAGACACTTTTGGTCGAACATATGTTGAGAAGATACATGGCACAATCAACAGCCTCAGCCGAGAATACCTTTGGCAAGTACTTATATTTCATCATGCTCCTTGCCATGTTGAGAATAGTGTGGTTCTTCCTCTCTGCAATGTCGTTTTGCTGCGTGGGTAGGCTGTTATGAGTTGATGGATGATCCCATTCTTCTTACAAAATGCTTGAAACTCTTTTAAGTTGTATTCTCCTCCTCGATCGGATCAGAGTACCTTCAAGTCATTCCCGTTTTGCTTCTCCGCCATCTCCTTGAATTCGTTGAAATTCTCTAGGGCTTCTGATTTTTGCTTCAAGAAATAGATCAAATATTTTCTACTGAAATCGTCGATGAAAGTGAGAAAAAACCTATTACCTCCCAGTGAAGTAACCTCGAACGATCCAGCAACATCCGTATGAACCAAGTCCAACGGCCGCAATGCTTTTCTGGATTTTCCAACAGAAAAGCTCATTCTATATTGTTTACCTTTCATACAGCCTTGACATACATGATCTTGATGGTCAATCTTGGACAGTCCCTTCACCATGTTCTCCCTCCAGAGAAGGTTGAGACCACTGAATGTTAAGTGACCCAATCTCTAGTGCCAGAGCCACGACTCGTTCTTTATGATTGACTTGAGGCAATTGATAGAAGCAGTGGTAATATTCAATGTGAATAGTTCAGACATACCCAATCTTGCTATCATTTCACCTTTTTTCATGATGGTGAGAGTAAGATCCTTCATTGATGAATGTGAAAATACTCATGTTTTTCTAAATTAATTTTTTTATTTTAGTTACATTTCATGTCGTTATTTTATATTTTATGTTCAGTTTAATTTTTTGGAACATTGGTACTATTGTTTGTTCGTTTTTGTCACAGATTTGATCGAAAGAAGTTGTTTTACACAAGTTATGAAAAACGAACAAAGTTGTGAAGATCAATTTTATGATGTGTTTTGGCAATTTATGGAGATGTGGAGATTAAACAATACATTTGCCGATGATACTGGGCTAAATGACGTTTTGGAGATGCATTATATGTAATAGGAGAAGTTTGGATGAGTTTTGACGCGAAACGGATTGATTATACAGTGTCCTGTATTCCTCACAGGCTTGACGGATATGTCACGGGCGTGACGAGCGTCTGGACAGTAACCTGAGCAGTGCACAATTGTCACGGGCGTGACAACCTTCCTCACTCTCGTGACGACAGAATATCTTCATTATATTTCATCCGAAAATTAGATTTCACCATATATCTTTCTGGTGTTAGTTTTCCTATAAATATAGACCTTATATCCGCGTTATTTGTATGTTTTTTATCAGTTATTTTTTATAGATCTTAGGCCACAAAACCTAGGGTTTCTCATTGAACTTTTGACTTTGCTTACGGATTTTTGGTGTTGTAACTCAATTAGAGATTCAAGGATCACTTTTATTACTGTTCTTCAATCAAGTATTGACTTTTATCTCTCTTTTTTGATGATGTATCTTATACTTGTTATTTCAATCATGCTTGTTCCATATTTGATATAACCTTATTAATTTGACATATACATTATCTTTTGGCATGTTGGATTAGTTTGGTTAGGTTGATTTTACATTCTTATTTGATAGTCAACAATTTAGATAACATAATTTAAGAGACCCTTATTTTACAATCAAACCAATTATAGAACAAATCAACTCAATAATCTACATCAATTGTTATCAATCATTAATCTCCTATGCTAGAATGGATTTATGAAGGTTTCCTGCACTTTAAACTAATAGTTTTACAACTAAACCAAGAATACGTTGCTTAGTAATTTAATTGCTTTTCTTAGTTTTTTATTATTTAATTTCTTTTTTTATTTTTTTTTTTTTTAATTTTAAATTTTTTATAACAACCCCCCCCCCCCCCCCAAAAAAAAACTTATTTCACAATTCTAGGTAATATCAGAGTAATAATCAACTTAAATCATTTGAACAATCGTCTCTGTGGGAACGATCCTTACTACCACTACTACATTAATTTAATTAATTAATAGTAAGAGTGAGAGAATATAATGCTAATTTTATACGTCAGGCGACAGTCATATCATTCATCAAAATCTCGTATCCACTCTCCAAGAGTTGTCCCAAACTCAGGATATTAGTTTGCAAGGCAGGAATATAGTAGATATTAGAGATGTACCTCTCATCACCTGCTTTTGTCTTGATCAGGATATCACCTTTTCCTTTAACGAGGACCTTTGAATGATCTACGAAAGTGACTTCACCACCGACTGACTCGTCTAACTTTGTGAAATACTCCTTAACGCTGCACATGTGATTACTTGCTCTTGAATCCAAAAACCAAGGATGCTGGTTTTTGCTTTCTTGACCCTTGAACACCAAAAGAACAGTTGAGCCATTTTCTGCAAAGTTGCACTTTTCTGTTACATTCTTCTCGTGCGAGCTTGCTCAAACAGTCATAACTATAGTGTCGATATTTGCCACAGTTGAAGCACTGAATCTGTGATCTATCTCCTTGGTTATATCTGCCATAACCTCGACCTCGTGCTCCTCAGCCTCTTCCTCGGAGATTTGACTACTCTCGATTAGTCTTATGGACTTGACCATCATAGCTGCTTTGGAAAGCTTGTCTTCTACGCCATCTACGAGGACTTGAGTTGTCTCTAGGGCCTCCTCTTCTTTGCCATCCTTGTCCTTGACCTCTTTGTTCATCGCCTCTGACGTTTAGCTAACTTTGGAGAGCTTGCTCCAAGTTATCACCTTGACTCTGGTTGTGATTCATTCTTTGCTCATGAGCTTGCAAAGAACTTGTAACTCGTTGATGAAAATAGTCGAGAGATCCTTTGACTCTTCGATCACCACAACAATGTAATAGAATTTTGAGGTCAAGGATCTCTAGATTTTCTCTATTATTCTCATATCATCAAGCGTTTCATCGTTGCTTTCATTTAGTTCCCTACCGTTTGAACACAGCTAAAGTAATCAGAAACCATTTCTCCATTCTTCATCTTCAAGTTTTCGAACTCCGCTCTCAAAGCTTGGAGACGCACCTTCTTAACTTTGTTTGCACCTTGATAGGAGCTTTTCAAAACATTTCATGCTGATTTAGGAGATTTTGCATCAGAAATCTTCTCAAAAGCCGACTCGTCTACTCCTTGGTAGATCAAGAACAACGCCTTCTTGTCTTTCTTTTGTGTGTCCTTTAGCTCAGTCCTTTGAGCATTTGATAAAGCCGCTTCGACAGTCTGCATCTTTGGCTCAACATAGCCACCTTCAACGAGCTCCCATAGACCTTAGGAACCAATCAACACCTTCATTTGTATCCTTCAATTATCATAATTGAACTTCATCAGCTTCGTGATTTGAGGTTGGATCATGTTCGTCATCTCTTAAAAATGCTGGGATCGTACTTGCTCTAATACACTTTGATAGAGAAAAAAAAAATTATTGATACTTGTACACACTCTTAGACTTCAGCCTATTTTTTCTTGTACTTCTCTAATGCTCTTTATTTTCAATTGAAGAGTTTGGTTTATTTCTCCTACAACTTGTCCCCTTATATAGGAAACCAAATTATGTACATTGACAACAAATTCATGGTTGTCATTCAATTTGCTATTTTCTAATAGACCCCTTAATTGCAATTTTGTAACAGACCCCTTAATTGCTATTTTGTTTGTTACTTTAAGACGAGAAACAACTCTGCAATTTTGTTTGTCTTCAATGCTTCAAACAAGCATAACATACGAAATCCATGACTAACATTTTTCATACCAGATATTCACAGGCCGAAAACATGTATACAACTAAGTTTTGAATGACAGTTAAAACTATTTTCTCCAGAACATTGATAGATATGCAACATAATTCTTTCATATGCGAGGACGTCTCGATCTTTCCATCATAAATCACCAATCATCATAGAAGAGAACACACATACACACAAAAACTGAAGTAAAGGACAGTTCTCATCTATCATCTCTAATTTCTTAATACAGCAAAATATTTAAACCTCGGATCCCCTTATTTAAAGAGACTGAGTGGGTTCCATGAGCATACCATAAGTGGCTCCATAGTGAGACACTCTCATCATGTGACAGAGATGCAATATGATCCGAGGTTCTAGATTCAAAGACATCAGAAAAACGGAAACGGAAACATTCAACTGATGTTGTCATATGTCGTATGGGATTGTCTGGTTTAATGATTTTCTGTACACATATCTTGGAAATTTGTGCAAGAGTCATCTAATGTGAAGTACGCGTAAGACTTCCAGAAAGTTACTCTGTAAGAGTATCCCTATTTTCGACACGCTGAAAGACTAAAGACCACATTGATGATATAAGACATGCACGAAATCAAATAGCCAACCACCTTGGATTTGGCATCATTTCGACATTCTGATATAGGTATTTTCACAAACATACTTTACTCTCTTTGAACCTTTCTATGCAGTTTAGGGAAAAATGACCATCACATGACATACCTGAGTGATAATAGTCCACTGTAAATCTGGCGGGAGGCAGATGAAATCATCGAATTTAGTGCCAATCAATATCGGGATGGCTGTCTTCAATAGAAATGAATAGACTTTCGATCATGATTTCCGCAAAAGAAGCAAGTTTCACATATGTAGTTTTAGCCATTCTTCTTGATAATACACCAAGCACTTTCATCACGTCATTTAGCATAAAAAAACAACCATTCATCCGAGTTCATGAATCTGCGGATACAAATTAATGGAAGAACAAAGCAAGTATATCTACACAACTAGAATAGCTAAAGAGCGAATGAATTCTCCAAAACTAAAATGCTTCCTTTTGCTCCCATAATTATGTGAAAGCGATTTCCTTTCTTCCTTTTCCCCCTCTAATTCTTTTATGGCCCAACATCAATTTCTTTTCTTCACCAACTTAAATAATTGTATTGTTTTCTAACTATTCCATTAGTTGAATGATCATGGACTGGTTAAATGTGTGATGACTACATGTCCCAAGTCATCTCCTAAATAAAAGGTATCATCAAAGCTTGGTAGAGTGACATAACGTCCCTTTTTTGGCAAGTGACATGACATAAACCAACCATCCCACTTATAAAATATCGAAATTATGTAGGTGGCAATGACTTCTTGTTCTTGCGATAAGTATAACCGTTTATTTCGTCAAAAAAATATCTAGCTTTACACACGCATTCATATGCATAGCATGGCAAACTTTTGAAAGCTAAACATTCAGAAGGTCTGCTAAATTCGCAAACCAAAGATTGTCGAAGACAACCTCTCTATCTACAAGGTAAGGTTGTGCGAAGACCACTCTTATAAAAGGAGCTTTAGGCACCAGGCAAGTGATGAACTACACCCAGGAACGAAGGGTATGCACTATCCTTGACACCATAATAGCATGTATGACGGTCCAATATCTAATTTGGTGCTGCGTTTATTGACAAACAGTCCCTAGGGATCTATGTATCAAAATAACGTAGTAGAGCTCTGTTCCAATACCTTATTCCACTATCGTGCTTGATTGTACCATCCAATGACACTGAAAAATGACGGAACATTAGGTAAGATGTCAAAAAAGTAAGTAACAAAAATAGGAGACAGCCTTTCAAGAATATCTTTATAGAGCAATAGATGGAATGGATGTAGACCTCTGAAGGGTACATCGGCTAGTAAGATCGAACATGAACAAGATTGCGACTGCATCTTTACAAGCGATCAGGACATGATCTAAAGAACCATAGTCACCTATATCAAAAGTAAAGGAATACACATTAATTCGTTCACGCGTTAAGGGAAAGAATACGATCACGCTCACAGAAAACAACAGTACATGAAGTACCTTCAACATCCCATATTTTAAAGGCGATTCTTGCCCCTTGAACGAAAAATGTCTTGGCCATCAAGTTCAGTCCATTCATCTCCAAGCATGTATGGTGCTTCTCATCATCTCCTACATACTTGATCTTCATTCCAAGTTTCAAAAGGGAAAAATCAGCAAATGAGTAATATGAAGAAAATCGCAACCTCCACAGCTTTGATAGAAATAACAAATCAGGCAATATTGGCTCCCATCAAACCTTTCCCAATATGAGGATAACTCATTTCAGTTGCACACAATGATCAGAACAAATGAAAATTCCGAGAGTCCATTTTGATTGAAGTAAACGGTTCAATATGATATCAATGGTTATGAAAGTAATTGTTGTATGGATTTATCCTGTGCATTGCCTATTTGGCTACTTCACAAAATGGACCTTGGCAAGTTAGGCCATATTCAAAGTTTTATTACCCAATAGGCAATCCTTCGCTACCTAGGTGACACCATCTAAAATTTACCAACGTAAATATATCAAGAAAATTCATCGTACAACTCACTATAGGTTCTCTAACAACGCTTGAGCAAGTGTTGAAATTTAACCAAATCGGGCAACCAATTATGAAGGGAAAATTTTTAAAGAAAGACGAAGAAATCTTTAAAATAGAAAACGACCCAATCAAATACTAGGGCTTCATTAAGAGCTATTCACACTATGCATCACGAGCAATACCAGTGACGATCATTTGTCAGCAGTGTTTCGCTTCACGTCATGCTTACGATATTTCAAAGAAAGATGCTCCCGTGAGGCCCTGGCATAAAAGAAGATTACAAGACAATCCTACTAATCCATTCAGTAATCTCAAGTCACACCACACTCCCCTCACAAATCCCCCCTATTCTATCTCTTCTCGTCAAACACGCAAAAATATGAGACGGTAAAAAAAGACTAAAGCGCCTGCAGCCAGTTAACAGTGGACGCACTACATATGCTTCCCGTGCACACACTTGGTCAGATTATGTGTCGCATGTTTTTCGATGAATTACACTGCAATACACATTCATGAAACTGCAGACGGAAAACAAAACTGAACTACCCCCGCAACCAATGTGACTACATGACCATTAGCCCCACCGCAGCCAACACAAAAATACAGAGGGAGAGAGAGAGAGAGAGAGAGAGAGAGAGAGAGAGAGAGAGAGAGCAATTTCACTCACCACGAAGCTAGTCTTCCCGATCCGACAATCCCCCAACAAACTAACCTTCAAATTCACTAAATCATCCTCCTCCTCCTCGGCCACCACCTTACCACCACCCCGGTCGGACTTCACATCCTCAACATCCTCCGATCGCTCTCGCCTTCTTCGATCAAGCCGCCGATACCTGCCAACACCCGGCCTGGTCCCGACGGAACACACCAGGATCCTGTCCAATAAGAAC
>JAOVYX010003541.1:0-39154 GCA_035668315.1 Drosera spatulata
ACATCATCTGCAGTCAATTCCAGGGCTGTGTCACCTTTTTCCCGGAAGGCTAGTCCTCCCCGTTCCGCAACTCCGGTCCCTACGACATCCGGTCTATCTTTGTCCAGAAGTAGTGCTGATAGTCTGAAGAAGACAAATGAACTCTTGAATCAAGAAGTAGTTAAATTGCGTGCACAGGTATGCTTGTGTAGAGTATTCTATGCTCAGTATCTCCTATTGCTTTTCAAAAGATCTGATGTTCACAAATCTGGTTAGGTTGAGAGCTTGACGCGGCGCTGTGAACTTATAGAGTTGGAACTGCAACAATCTAAAAAGAAAGCTGAAGAAGCCATGGGACTGGCTGCTGAGGAGTCAGCAAAAACAAAGGCTGCGAAAGAAGTCATAAAATTGCTTACAGCTCAGGTAACTCTATGCTAGGGTCTGATTTTTGTTGCTGGTGGTTTCCTGTGACGATTCATTGTTCTTTCCCCCAGTTTACAAAACAACACGATGGGATACATTTTCATGGGATTGCTCGTTAGGTAGTTACATTTTGAAAAATCAGCGTAAATGACACAAATTTGGAGCAACACCATTCTAAAAGCTCGAGCTTTTTCTAGGAGTCTTAATAAATAGTCACGTAACATAATATTCCATTCCATTCGAATACCCTTTGGACTTAAAAGGCCTGGTGGAGTGCATATTCGATCTTTTCACCATGTTCTTAATTCTTATATCTGGATGAATCAAGATTCGAACTCTTTACCTCTTGTTTGGCTTGGGCTTAGCAATGGTATATGTTTTTCTCCCATATTACAGCAGCACTGACCATGTTGTTGTCTAAGCTGAGATGCTCTTGTTTCTTTCTTATAGCTCTTCAGTTCATTTGCGGCCATGCAGTTTGTTTGAGGGTTTGAGCAGTTCTGGATATTTTGGTCACCGTCTCATTTATGTCTTAGCTTCTGCATACTTTATTTCTAGGCCTTTCGCTGTAAATATTACTGTTAGTCTGATTTCTTTTCCGTCAGCTGCAAGTGTGTTGACAATTCATTATAATTTTGTGTCAGCTCAAGGATATGGCTGAGAGGTTACCACCTGGATCCTATGACAGTGAAGAAATTAGACTGGCTAATCTTCCAAATGGTTTGGAGCCTAACGGTGCTCATTCCATTGATGCTTGTGGAGAACACCAGCAGCCATATGGAATCAATGGCCTCTTCTCAGCTTCTGCTGGGATCGAATCTACAAATAGCTCGAAAACTGCTTTGCCACCCAATCAGATAGATCCTAATGCCAGCGGAGGCCATGGTCCTCTCCAGCCACCTAATGGTTCACATATTGCCCACAAAGTTAATCTCATTCAGCAGAAACGAAGCTCAGTCTCCTCAAATGGTGGAGGAGATCGGTCAAGTCCTAAACGACCAAGTGCAAGTGCCCCATTCCAGGCATCTGAGGCCTACGAGGACAGAAGGGATTCTGGCTTGTCTGAAGATGGCGACAGTAGCAGAAGGCTGAAGACCTTGCCTAGTAGCAACAGTCAGGTTGAAGCAGAGTGGATTGAACAGTATGAGCCTGGTGTATATATAACTCTCCTTACCCTAAAAGATGGAACAAGAGATCTCAAAAGAGTCCGCTTCAGGTGAATTGCTGAAATTTAAATCATGCTATTTTCTCACCTGTATTTTTTCTCTCTCTATGATGAATTGGATTGAGAAGTAATAAACAAACTAGAATTTTATAGCTGCCACACTGACAATTTGTTGACGGACAAGCATTCACTGAAAGGCTTATGTTTAATGATTGGACTGAATTGCTCCTGATCCCTTCGTGATTGATCAGCCTGATACATTGGTTGAAGGAATTCATTGGACGGGATCAATCTTTTCTTGTTTTCTTTTTTTTCCCTGTAGAATATATAGCTGCTTGTCCGTATCAATGACCATATCCCTTTGATGGTAACAAAAAAGATTTTTGGCTCAAATTGATACCTTCTATAAATTGTCTGCTACATTTGATTTCTGTACGTGACATTTACCTTTGCCCTTTTTCTCCTTTTTTCTTTCGGGTTGCCTCAGCCGGAGAAGATTTGGAGAGCACCAAGCAGAAGCATGGTGGTCGGAGAATCGTGATAAAGTGTACGAGAAGTTGCGAATATCAGACAAGGCATCTGTTTCTGGGCAAACTGCTAGAAGATCAGACGGAGCCATCCCCCCTTCCTCTCAGCATCAATGAAACTGATATATCTTTGGTTCTTTATTCAACCGCACGATAGAGGCGAGAGATCAGTATAATCATTTAGAAGGCCATTCCAGGAGCAGAGTTGAGCATGTCGATAAACATTTCCCTGCTCCGGTCGCCGGCCTCTCTAATCTCCTATGTTAGATGATTATTAGGCTTCATGTATCACTGTCACTGATGAGTATATTGTTACTAGCTGCCGCTTATTAACCTATGCGTTTCTAGTGTAAATAAATTGTTCTTTGAAAGCTCTTGTCCCTGGGAAACCTATAGCACTATGTTGTGGGATATCTTTTAGCGCTGTTCTTTGATTTGGGGGATTCTCACAGTTCGTTCCGTGATCTGGTTTTGCAATTGTTCTGATGGTCGCCGGAGTACGATAAGTTTCCATGTCGGGTTTGGTTGCTTCACGACAGACCCTTCTGGACAACACTTGGAGCGGAGCCAGAACTCAGATGCCACTTCGGATTCCTTGTAGTCACTTACTAGCAAAAGACGCGCCTCCGACATTGAACGCTCCAAGCCTAAACTATTTTGGCTTAGGTTTCTAAATGGATGACGTAAATGCCTTTGCCTTGAAAGTCAGTATCAGTATTCAATCGGTTCAGTGACTTCATTGGGATATTTGATGTGTGTCCTTCATCGCATTAAATTGATAACTTGTTCAATTTTTAATAATATAGATTAAATATATATGATGAACAAAGATCATTAGTGTAATATAATTTTATTCAAAATAAATGTAATTATTTCTATTGTTATTGTACTTATGAAAATTTATGAGATCTGTAAACTAATTATGAAAACTAATTAAACTATTATTAAACTAATCTAATTAACTGAAAAACTATGAATGATGTAAATTTGATGAAACGATATGGTAAAACTAGCAAGGACACATGCAACATCGCTCGATATTGCCAAAGGACTAGTCATTGATCAATCATATGTATTATTCAATGAAAAAAATGAAAAGAGTTCACTGTTTTTCATTTATTATAGTTAATTTCATGAGAGCATGACAATCAATTCTAATTTGTTATTTAGTTTAAACATGAGAGCATGATTAACATCAAAATAAGTCGCATTAAGAATAAAAAAGTCTTGTTTTTTTAGATCAAATATAAGAAAAGAGTTTCAATCATATTTAATCTAAAATATGTGAATGACTAACAAAGTTGGAATAAAAGAGCATAATTCTAAACCTCATTAGTTGCTACTTGTACTTAATTGAGTAGATAAGCAATCAAGTTAGCTACTTTAAACATTAAACCTATCTAGGTGATCAATCTATAAGGGATCATGCATAAAAATTGAGGTTTAATTTCATTCACGTAAACAATCAACATAACAATGATAGATAAATCCAGTTCAATATCTAATAATCCTTTATAGTAATCAAGATATGTTACATGGCCTTGTTACGGTGATCTACTCACTATATATAATATCAGTCAAAATTAAAGATATTATTGAAGACTTATTCATCAATAATAGGGGGATTGAGAGATGAAGAAAGTTTCTCTGCACAATTAAAGACGAAAGATCCAAATTTATAATTAAGATTCGAATAAGAAATGACAAATCTTCAACAAGCGTTTCAAACCCTAACTAGAGAGTTAAGAGAGAAAGGCTGATGAAAACTAGGTCTCGATTCGTAAAAAATAAAAAAATTACATGTGATATTTAGGGATCAACAATAATCTAACAAAATCATTTCTGAATAAATCTCGCAGAAAATAAATCATCACGGCCCGTGACAGATCCTTCACGGTCTGTACTAATGCTTCTAATATTGATGAACTGTTGATTGATGAGTCATCAAGGCCCGTTACAGGGTCTTCACAACCGTGATACAAGAACATTGAACAAAGTTGCTCTCGAATTAAGGATAACTGCCCGTAATAAGGGTGTTACCCCCTGTGAAACAGCTAAACTTCTATTCCTTACTACGGCGTGGCAGTAACGGACCGTGAATAATGTTTCACACCCTGTGTAGCTTTGACAAAACATTAGACAGCACTTCGCAACTCATATTGGCCATGAAAACAAATTATAACATCCGTTGAGCATTGTTTTGTGTAAAAATCCAAACTTTATGGTCCCATAGCACGCCGCATGGGTCAAATCTCGTTCCTTAAGCTCAAAAGTTCATATAATCGTCATCCTATATCATAAACATACAAAATAGTAGTATCATATTCACGAATACAAAATTATCGCAAAATGGTACTAAACCCATATAAAACTAACACAAGACAACAAATTAAACTTTTCACACTTATCAACATTCTACCAACAAAATGGACCTTACAAGATCCCTAGTGATCGAGATGGACATAACCGACGTCATGATAAGTCACAAAATGCCTCAACCAAATATCTTGAACAGACCTTGTATGATCTATGAATAATCATCCATAATCGACCTTTGGATAGTTTACGGACCACGTTGAATCTGAGTCCATCCAAGTTTACCAAGCCAAGTTCATTATATTTTATGATAGACATCAACAAACAAACCTTGGCAGCCAGTAAACGCCCACGTCAAAACAACACCCAGAACAAAACCAAACCAAGAGCTTGTGAGGAAGAAGAAGAAGAAACATCAACAATGGAGTCCAGCTGCCTCTCCATTTTTGACACCAACCCTATTCTCCACCACCACCTCGCGGCCCACCTCCTCTCCACCGCCACCGCCACCGCCACCACACCATACCCTTCAACACCAACAACAACCAATCCACCACCACTTTTCCTCTCAATTTCCCTCAACCCACCTCACCCCGCCGCCGCCGCCACCAAACCCACCTCTCTCAGCATCCTCGACCGGGCCCTCATCGGGGCCGCGGCGGGCGCGATCGCGGGATCCTTCACTTACCTGTGTCTCCATCCTCTCGACACCCTCAAGACAAAACTCCAGACCCGCGGCGCCGCCGCCCTCTACTCCAACTCCCTCGACGCCGCCCTCAAAATCCTCTACTCCGACGGCATCCTAGGGTTTTATTCCGGGGTATCGGCGGTCGTTGTGGGATCGGCGCTCTCGTCCGCGGTGTATTTCGGGACCTGTGAGTTCGCGAAATCGGCGATGGCGGTGGTTGGTGTGGTTCCTAGGGTTTTGGTGCCGCCGTTGGCGGGGGCGCTTGGGAATGTTGTGTCCTCCTGGATCATGGTTTCGAAGGAGCTCATTACGCAGCGGATGCAGGTATGGATGATGTTAATCGGTTTTGGTTTAGGGTTCGGAAGGGTTAGTTCAGCATGACAACCTTTTACGTATCAAACTCATGATCTCATGCTACAACCTGCACTGGAGGCATTGAATGGAGGAGGACCTCGTGACCTGCTCAAATAGCATGTCAAAGAATTAGTTCTACCAAAAGTTAGAATGTCCACTAATGTTTATCCAACGGAAATGATTAAACATAATTGGTTTGAGAATGATAATCGAAACCATGAACTACCGGTTTTGGTTTATACGTCTTTAGAAGTTTTGTGTCAAATGGTTTTGGTTGGTTTGATTAAATGGTTTTAATCATGCAGACTGGGGCGAAAGGGAGGTCGTGGGAGGTTTTATTGGAGGTGTTGGGAAGGGAAGGTGTGATGGGGTTGTATAAAGGGTATTGGGCTACATTGCTCAGGAATTTACCTGCTGGGGTTTTAAGCTACTCGTCTTTCGAGTACCTGAAAACCGGGGTGTTGGCTAGGAGGAATGGGAAGCAACTTGAACCGGTTGAGAGCGTGTGCTGTGGAGCTCTTGCTGGGGCTATATCGGCTTCTTTGACGACCCCGTTGGATGTGGTGAAGACCAGGTTGATGACCCAGGGTGTTGATAAGGCAGCTGCTGTGATGTATGGTGGTGTGGTTGAGATGGTGAAGTTTATCTTGAAGGAGGAAGGTTGGGTTGGGTTCACGAGGGGGATGGGACCTAGGGTTGTTCATAGCGCTTGTTTCTCGGCATTGGGGTACTTCGCATTTGAGACTGCAAGGCTTACGATAATGAACGATTATGTCAAGGGGAAGGAACATAAGGAGATTGATGATGCTCCTACTTGAACTACTTGGGTAATGGTATTCCTTTGCTGATGATGATATGTTGGTACTGATATCTATGGATTCTTTGCCTGTTGTAGTTGTCGGCTTTGATGGTTGAAGATATGTGCTTTGATCATTTCTAGGCTTGTGCTTTTAAGAGGGCTATGGAATTTTGAATAGGCTTATGATGAGGCGAGATGTATCCATGTAATGTGGATTTTGTCTCAGATACCCATTATTGTTATGCAACGTAGTTTTGTGATCCAGGAGCAACGATTTTCCAGTTCTATGATCCTGGAGCAAAATTTTCTCCTCTGGATTGCATGTCCAAAATTCTTTATTTCTTGACCTGCAGGGCATTTTCATTCCCCTTTGAGGATTTCTCTTAAAAGGGTTGTTGATTTCACTTTGAACCGTCGTAGATTATGACCAAGACGGAGGAGGAAATGTCTGCAAGAACATCTAACGATCAGGTGGAGTCTCTGAATTCAGACTAGCAGCAGGACGAACAAAACAGCATAAACATAGGAACTGTTAACTGCTACTGCAGCTGAGTATGACGAAAAAGAGATGATGAAAGAGTTTCCTCTCACCCCAGCTTAGAGATTGTACAGGTTTATTGCTCTTACAGGAAATGAACAGTCTATTCACATTACACACACACAACAGACTGACGAAATTGCCGCAAGTGAGCCCTGACTTCAACTCAATGGAACTTCAGGACTTGCCCATAATAGGTGGCTCACTATTTTCGCCTGATCTTGAAGCTGCTACAGGTTAAAACCTGATGTCCTGGAATGGACGCATGTTGTCTGTTTGTTTCAATATTACATGCGCGAGCATTCTTCAGCCGATAAATACCTGATAACAGCAACATCACCCGTTTATCTTTGGGCGCTCCATCTCAGTCTGGCATGCGCCATAGAGAGCCGAGGGACCTCTTTTAGTTACTTTGTGATTCAGACATGCCTTCTATTCAGCTCGCAACAGATGATGGACATGAAGCCGGCTTCCCCCTGAAAACTCCCCATAAATAGTGTTTTCCTTGAAATCCTGAAACGAATTAAACAGATGCCGGAAACCAAATGAAGAAATCAATATGAGCATCAATCGTTGAAATAAGTGTAGATTCGATAAGACTTCCAAGTAGCTAGCATCTGAAAAATCTTTTGCACTCACTCCAATATCCGAAGGGTAATTCAATGGAGGTGAACACCAAGAGCTCTGCATTTGCAACCACACATCTCAACGCTAGATCATTGATCATCATGTTCTCGATGAGTGAATTATAGATCTTTTCATCTCTGTCAGGGTTAGGCTACATAATATAAGCCAGGAAAAGGCCACATAACATAAGCGCTACACACGAATGTGTAAATCTTTTTGGAAGTAAAGGCTGATACCTTTCTGTCTCCGGAAAGAAGTAAAGCCCGATAGTGTCATCACTAGGCTTTGCTTGTTGAAAAATTTTCGGCCACACATCTGCCTTTGGAAGGATATCAGAGCTGAGATTCACTGGTAACAAGCTTGCTTCGTCACGTACTTTAAAGTATGCTTTGCTTGACAAATGAGCAGCCATGCCATCAACTGATTCGAAATCTTTACTGCTGATACTGAAGCAGCCCCTATCAGGGGTAAGAGCAAAAGGTAATTTTCAACATATGAGAATAAAAAATAATCTACTATAAATTTTGGAGATATTTGAAGAGAGACGCACTAAAGTTCTTACTTCCAGATAGGATCCTCTACTGGTTGCGCAGGGATGTAACAGTTATTATTCAAAGGCGAGCCACCTTTTGCAAAGGCATCAGAAACGAAGTGATCTGACACTGGCACCGCCTTTTGACTGAAGGCAGAACCCTTTCCTACATTATCATCCAAAGACGGTGGATCTTTCTTCTCCACAATCACAGAGATATCATCGTTCAGGAGACTGTGATCACTCAAGTCGACTACTAGTGGAGGCTCAACAAAGTCCACCGTGGAGCTGCCATTACTATTCTTCATCTGGGGTGTAACTGCTTCAGGGATCATCTTCCTTGCACTCGATCCCTTTTCGGGGCTGATTTCATTGGACACGTTCGTTTGGCGTTCACTTTTTTCGTATTGTCTCTTGCTTCTCCTTAGAGATAGCGATGCATCAACCGTCTTTCGTATCCAAGGGCGCTTTTTGGGACTTGGCAAGCAATCCGGACAAGTCCACTTGATATGTAGCTGGAAAATCTTTGATGCATCTTCAAGGCAATAACTGAGCAGGTAGAGAAGAACAACGAAACATGACTTAAGTGTAAACCAAAGGAGTGTCGGAACGAAAACCTTTGTGAATTCTGTGAACTTATATCTGAAGAAATGAACTGTAGGTCAGGAAGCAGAGATTCAGCCAACATATAGCAAGAAGATAGAGTAACCTATGCAACTTACCGATGCTCATAAGCGTCTGAGCATTTCGAACAGCAAATTAGATTCTCCTGCCAACCTCTATCACCACAAGCTTGACATATAGCTTCCTGCAGAAAAATGGATGTGATTAAGAATTGATGATAAATCGACTACGCTTGATTTAAACTTCAAAGAGATAACCTAATAATGAATTCGATGGCAGCACACACCCAAAATGTAAAGCACAAATGCTACGTTGTGATCAAGGGATTGCCTGTGATGGAGCAAACCTGAATGTCTCCGTATAATGTAAATAGAACATATAAAAGTTAGTGATTCCAGGAATAATTCATATTTTCCTCCCTTTACAAGGTTTTGAAGCTTATTCAATAAACTCGAATACCAACACAAATGCGAGCATAGTAACATATCCACATAAATCCACATAAGCCCCACGAAGTGCAGGGCGTGGGAAAAGCGAAGCAACACAAATGATGAGCAAAGCAACATATCCACAAATGTATGCATCCTTACCAAAAACAACGTCTTCGCATGCATACATGCAACTACTATCTCCAAATCCAAACATTTCCAGAAAAATGAGAGATCAAAATTAAAAGATCCAAAAGGACACTTGCTTGACAGGACTGTATTCTTTTTTTTTTATCTTCTCAAGGTAACCTTTTCCATCTCATGCATTAATCATCTTAACTTCTTGGGATTTGCCCTTTTCTCATCATCAATCAATGCAAGATAACAATCCCATTAGAGGAAACCCAATTGCCCCAAACCCATGAAATTCAAAATCAAATGCCCACAAAGAATTAAACCGACATGAGAAAAGTCAAGAATTTTACCATTATTGAGACTGAGAATCAAGTGCCCACCATGAAAATCGACTCACAAACAGAATGAATTGATGATAAAATTCACTGTAATGACTCAAGGAGATTGAATCTTCAATGTTTCGAGCATTGGTGAAAGTGAGTACTTGATTTTCGATGCAGTTGATGAATTGACTTCACTGGAATAGGGAGGGAGAGATGGGAAGAGTGGCGGCGGTGTTGAGTTTGGACAATTATAAAAGGGAAGCGTGCAACTCTGTGACATGCAATGGCAGTTTATGTCGTCAAGATCCAATACCAAGTCCAAATGACCACACACTCTTTTCTCTCTCAAGATAAATTTTGATTACGAATAATTTTTCATAACAAATGAGTAATATGAAGTTTTATATTCATTTCGTTTTTAAAAAAAAATAAAATAACGAGTTTTGAAATACAAAGAAAGATATACTCCGTTTTGAATTAAATATAATATTTGATTTTTTTTCATTATTTGATATACACTTTGAAGTGTTTTAAAAATATTACGTTCAGATCAAATATATAACTTAATTATTAATATTTTTTGATAATTTTTTAATATTAATGTTTAACCATTTCATAATACAAATCAAATTTCGACTAAACAAATACACACTGAAAATATAATACTTGATAGGGATCGGTGACGGGGAGAGGATTTCTAGATATGACACCCAAGTTGAAGGTGAGCTGTAAATGGGAGAAAACAGTAAGCTGCACATTGCTGATTCCAGAACTTACCCACCGAGGTAAAACATGAAGACATGTACATACATATGCATCCGAGGTTCATGTGCGTAACTCTAATAGTATACATAACAACATTGATCAGCTTCGACACAGATGCTAATGGTTTACAGATTACAACAGCTCAGTATTGAACTCGTAAGACAAAATACTCCACAAACTTTATGGGTCTAGGGACTCGCTTTTTACATGAGAGTATAACACTTGTGTATCAAACATTACAATTCAAACAGTGGAATCGAGGTTTAGGCTCATGCAATCTATGAGTGTATGACAATGTTAGATGATTCAAAAGTTACAAAGATCAACATCTCGAGACTCTTATCCATGCCGAGTACTAAGAGTGGCTCTGATATAAGTCGACTGATGCAAGTCGTCTCAGGTTCATGCAGCAGCCAAGGCCTTCTGGATATCCTTCTGCGAAATCAAAATTTTAAACCGATCAGTTCCACAAGTTATCGAACCAAAGCGCACAAAAACCTTTCCGCAAGCCGCAGAACACACACAAGAGTTGATCAACAACTTGTCCTAGGGATAGATTATTAACTGATGCCATCGATAGGAACGTTTGTCATACCTCGATTTGGAAAGGTGATGTTGTAGGAGGATATCTCTCGACAACCTTCCCATCCTTGTTTACCAGAAACTTCTCGAAGTTCCACTTTATAAGATCACCAAGGAATCCACCAGCACTCGACTTCAGAAACTGGTATACAGGAGCTGTGTTCGGACCATTCACTTCGATCTGATTGCAAACATTTTAAGTTATCATGTACTGCGTAATCTGTCATGTGTGCTAAAAATCCATTCACATGCCTTGTCAAAAATGGGGTACTCTGCCTTGAACCTAGTACACGCAAACTGCTTGATCTCCGTATTTGTACCTGGTTCTTGGCTGCCAAATTGATTACAAGGGAAAGCCAAGATCTCAAACCCTGCAATGTGAAACAAGAGTTGGTTGCCAGAAGCAAGAAGAATTTTCAGTTCCCACCAAGATCACTGTCGGACAACTAATGCGACACCAAATGGAGATATTGTAAACAACATGGATGGCAGTGGCTTATAGCAGCTGATAATCAAGCAGATTGGTGAATCCGCCGCAAGCAATTTATTTTGCGCCTATATCATCGAAATCTTTATTAAAAAAACGTCACTGCATGAATGCAAGTCTGATTGATAGTTCAACATACCTTGAGCTTTATATTTCTCATACAGCTGGGCGAGTTCAGTATAGTTTGACGATGTCAGTCCGCTGAAGACCAGGAAGGCAACGTTAAATGAGCCCCAAGAAATAGCATGGAAACAATGATTAAGCAAAGCGAAAAATAAAATAAAAAATGTAACAGCACGGAGCAAAAGTCATTAGACATGGGCTATAGAAAAAAGAGAACACCATAGAAGTAATCTAATGGTCGTGCAGCAAAAGTGAGTACCATCTTGAAGCAACATTGACAATTAAGAGAACCTTTCCCTTGAATTTGCTAAGAGAAACATCCTTTCCGTCAATATCCTGCAGGAAATATACGACAGCGTTAATCTAGTCCTATTTCCAAAAGAAAACATACGTACATGAAATAAGAACAACCCATGCTAAAAATCAATAGCACAATCAGCCTCTTGCGTGCATCTGTTAACCATGACCAAACTTGCAATTTGCTCAAGTTCATATGATGCTAATTCAATAAGCATCACGCCGTAGTCATTCATGTGCATTCTCACATTAGAACTTAAACACATGTGCATTTACGAATCAACAACACAGTTCAAACTTAAATTGCAACATAGATGACACACCGTGTAGCACAAAAAATGTTGCATATTGTACATTGAGACTCATCGGTACCACTAGAATACACGTAGCATATATGAGAGGAGATTGCCAAGAAGATAAAAGCATCATCCTAGTTAGAGCCGTTAACATCAGCGCAAGCTGTGAATCGGTTCAACCCACTAAACACTCAAGCACCTAGTCTGCTCTGGACTCACCAACATCGCCTTATACACATATCTAAACGCGTCTTTGAACATATAGTACAAGACTTGTATGCCCACTATCGAGAGCTCAATATAAACATATAAGATCGTCCAAAAATTCAATACCGACACAATTGAATCAAAAGACACTGAACCAAACCACTAAGAGCAACACAAACACAACACCACTGCACCCCACCTTGACGGTGAAATCATGAATACTCTTCTCAGTCACCGCGCTCGCGTAGACTTTCCCAGAATACCTTCGACCCCTAATCCCCGAACTCCCATCCCCGAGCCCCGAAACCCTGGAATTCGAGAACCCGAATGAGATCTTGCTCGACAAAGGGACGAAAGCCCTTAAAGGGGATGATACCCAGATGGGGTTTGAGCCCAGTTTGGGCTTGAAGTGAGAGAGGGATCGAAGTGGAGAGGTGAAGAGGGTTGTGGGGAATGTGTGAGAAGCAGCAGCCATTGAAGAGCGGTTTGGGGATGAAAGTGCGACGATGGGAACGTTGAGGAGGGTTTGCGAGGATGATGTCGTGGTGGTGGACGTGGCTTTTTGGATGCGTTGCAAGAACTTATGGAGTACAAGTAACAACCGCATATGAAAGGTAAGTTTCACTCTGGTCAATTTAGAAACAGAAATTAATCACATTCTTTTTTTCTTTTTCTTTTTTTTTTTTTGGTATTTCTCTTCTCTTCCGAACTCACACACGGTGTTTTGTGTTACCTTCCTGGAGGATGAGATCCGGTCCCTCCTGAATATACATGAGAAGAATAATGAAATTCAGTATTTGATTTGAACGTTTTTATAAAAAATTACACAAATGAATGAAAATATGAGTATTATATTCTTTTTTTTACTAACTTTAAATGCAAACATTACTAAAATAATTATCATATATCTTAAAATACATTCCATTATTTTCTCCTATAATCGGGACAATAAATCTTATCATCATAAAAGATTGTGATCTTGATTATTAATAAAAGAATATATAAAAATTCAAAACACATATAAATTAACATGTTAGATCAATTTATTTCATATAATTTTGGGCCTATGGAATATTAAATCATCATTCTTTGTTGTAATGCATCTCACAAACTCTTTTTCTAAGTGTTACAGCAAATTTCATTATTATCATAAAATTATATGTTTTATTAAGGATATCCATAAAAATTTAACATAAACATCAAACATCGTGTCCGATGAGAATACTCTCCCTAATTTGGTGCAGGATGACTTTTAATGAAATAATGGAGTAACAGCAGCCAATTAACAGCTTTTGCGATTATTTTCATTATCCATTAGCTCATGTGTAAAAGAAGTACTCCCTCTGTCCCAAAATGATAACAATATTTTAACCTTATATGTGTGTCGATGCAAAGTTTGACACGCGTGTAACGAGGATCAAATGTATTTTTTTGTAAATTTATCGTGAAACATCAATGCTTGTGTGAGTTATGTACTTCAACCTAACACATGTTGCGGGACGATCAGACATGATTTGATATGAAAACGAATTTTATATTCATATGTATAGAATAATATAAAATACATATACGTTGTAATTATTATGGGACGAAAAAAATATATAATAGATATTGTTAATTAATCAATAAGAACAATCTCATTGTTTTTAAAAAAAATATAAACATAAAAAAACCATTAATCAAACTTTTTTACTTATTGATGTCATCAATTAACCACTTCGACTTCCTTTTTTTCATTAATAATGAGAACTATATCCATTTTTTCATTAATAATAAGAATTAATGTTCACTTCACTTGTCTCGCCATCAAATCAGTTACCCAAATTAATCAAACTCAAGAGTCATATTTAACCCAAAGCACCCGCTTCAGATTCCTCTTCTCTAGGTTAACCCACCCACATATTCCCCCTCTCTCTCCCTCTCCGCTACGCCCCCTTTCCCCTCTCCTCACCACCACCTGTCACCTCCGCCGCCGCCGCCGCCGCCGCCGGCTTCCTTTCCAGTGAGTTCCAATTTTTCTACCCCCTCGATTTTGCTTCGAAGCATCAGTTCTCGAATTTTCCTGCTGCTCGAATTCAGGCGCAAATTATTGATTGGCAATATCGAGTTTTTGCAGCCGAATGTGCTGATTTTGGGTGCGTGTTGTGTTTGATAGGTGAAAAGATGACGGAGGCGTCGAAGGTCATTCATGTCCGCAACGTCGGCCACGAGATTGCCGAGGTATTGTCAGTGATTTGTGGTTCTTGTTTTGCTGGGTTAGATGGGAATTGGGATTGTGTAGGTTGGATTCGAATTTGTCGATGTTATGTTTTAGCGTGCCCGGCCTGATTGATTGTTTTTGTTTCGCCAAAAAAAGAATTAGTTTTTCTTATTAAAAAAAATTGGAGTCTTTTTGTGCACGTTGCTTAATTACTTGCTTGACTTATCCTGTGGCAAAGGCTCCTGTTGTACAGTGGGGTGAGTGTGTGGTTTAAGAACGAAACAATGATCACGACGTTGTAGTTTTCAAGTTTTCCGAGAAGTTAGTGATGGGAATCTTATTGAGGAATGGGTTGATTGGGATTGTAATTCTTGTAATTCTCGGCTCATGAAGTTACCTCATGCTAGAGTTTCATGATATTAATGATGATAATGAACACGCTTTGTTTTGCTTCACTGGGTATAATGTGAAAGTTTGTAGTCAACTGTGAAAATTGCGCTGTGGAAAATTTTGCTAACATGATGTTCTTTCTCTTTCGTTTTATTTAACTCTAGTTGAGTTGAATTCAATTAATGTATATATTTAGTTGCTACATATTAGTCTAATGAGAGACTTTCCGTAATCTGTCTTTTGCCTTGGCAGACCGACCTGCTTCAGATTTTCCAACCTTTTGGAGCTATATCTAAGCTTGTAATGCTGCGTGCTAAAAATCAGGTACTTGTATTCTCATCAAAGGACTAAAGCACTTTGAGCGCAATTTCACACTTTATAGTGATTTGTTTGGTAAACCATGTGGCAGGCTCTTGTTCAAATGGAAGACCTTGCTTCTGCTATCAATGTATTGCAATACTACGCAAATGTCCAGCCAAGCGTAAAGTAATCCCTTTTGATAATGTTCTATTTTTTCATCTTTAATCTTTAAAACTGCTTGAGTTATAGTATTTGATTTTTTTTAATTTTTTTTCCATCTGTCCCAAAACGATGTTTCCCATTGACACTGTATGATCTCGCTTGTTTTGTGATTGTTTCCTTGGGTCTCATCCTACAAGCTATACATTTGCCATTATTTTTTTGTAGAGGAAGGAATGTATATGTGCAGTTTTCATCTCATCAAGAATTGACAACAATGGAACAGAACCATCATAGTCGAGCTGATGAGGTATATATTATATCCAAGTATTTTTAAACTTCATTGTCCTATGAGGTCAGGAATTGGATGCTGTTATCTGGTTTTTCACTTGGATAGCATTAGGACTATATATTCATATGAGAGTGTAAATGTCGTGTGGGCTTTGTTCACACTATCTACTGAATACGCATTAAGTTGTTATATTCTTCTCTGGTATTTATGTTGGACCATTGTTTTGTAGTTACACATTAAGTGAGGGCAAAACCATGAGAAGTTTCCCTTGTTGACAGAATTGTGTAATCATTAATCCAAAGAAATTAAGTCACTTGAATAGTGTTTCTCCATACCAGAACACAAGGAGGTTTGATCTCATTAGTTTCAGCCTAATCACAATTTTTTGGGAGTAGACCCGCCTCCGTTCTTCAATGACTTAACCATCGTTGTCTTATTCGCCAAATTATTTCGTTATCATTGAAGCATCTGAGGAAGGGTCTGAATTGTCAAATGTAGTTGGTATTGATCATGCCGAGACTTGGTTCTTGAAGTGATTTCTTTTTCGTTCTAGACATCTACTGTCTGACCTAGACTGCACGACCATCGATATATGTTAAGAAAAGACTCCTACAATAGCTATGAACAGATTTTTTCTCTCGACACATTGAGATAATTCTTATTGTCTTGCTTTTCTTAGACGAGCCTCCGCTTTCTTATTTCTCTGATGTTAGCTCTGATTTACTGCAACTATGTTCAAGATATCAATGCTGCATATAGTTATGAGAGTCTTTCTTCTTCTCCCTTCTCTTCTATTTATTATCTTCTCTCTCTTCTTCCCTCTTTTTCTGTTTCTATGACGGCCTGCTGTGGCGCACTCTCTCTTGGTACAAAGCCCAATCGAATTCTCTTAGTTACGATACATCAAATGCTATACCCCATTAACGTGGACGTGCTGCATCAAGTATTTTCTCCTCATGGATTTGTAGAGAAGATCGTCACATTTCAGAAGTCTGCGGGTCAGATTTTCATGTTCTCTCTCCTCTTTTCTCTTCTTATTTGAAACTGCTTTCTAAATTTCCACTCTTAATCTGACATGGAAATATCTTTGTTTGACCTGAATCTGAACAAAAGGATTTTGTTGCGGTATCGGTTTTTTAGTTTGTATTGCTCTTTGATGAATTTATGCTCTTATCATATGGAATTATCGTCAAGTTTTGGGAGATATTTTGTCTTAGGACCTGGCTGCAAATGTCATTTATTTTCTCATGGATGTTGTAATACCTGGAAATGGTTGTGCAGGTTTCCAAGCCCTCGTACAGTATCAGTCGCGCCAGAGTGCCACGGCTGCATTAAATTCGCTTCAGGTTTGCTGAAGCAATTTGTTCTTACAAAGTTTTTTCAAGTATTTTATGCAAGAGATTGACAAATGCGAGTTCTGATGCAGGGACGTAATATCTATGATGGTTGTTGTCAGTTGGACATACAATATTCGAAGTATGTCAATATTTTCGAATTTTGGTTGATTGGATAGTTTGCATTTGCTTTTCTATTGATTTTTTTTTAAATAGTTGCTCTGTATCAGAATTGCCTCATGATTGATAGGCTGTGTATGGTCGGAGACTTGGAGATCTAAACCTTTATCTATACTAAATTTTGTTTTGTTCTTTTTTATTTTCATTCTCCAGCCTTGATGAGTTGCAAGTCAACTATAATAACGATCGGACAAGGTATACTTTCCTTGGTAGTTTTTGATGGTTGGGTCTATGAAATCCTATTTTGTTCCCCAGTTAGCAACTAGATGCTAAATGTTCTACTTCATAGGGATTTTACAAACTCGTCTTTGCCGACGGAACCTAAAGGGCGGTCTACCCAGGTATCTCTTCTGTATCTGTTCTTGTTATGTTTCTTTCAATAATTCTTTGCAAATTCATCTGATGATCTGCACTTACGTGTTGCAGCAGTCGGGTTATGTTGATCCTGGCAGCATGTTTGCGTTTCAAGCTGGTCCTGCAGGTGAGCTAATTGCAGTTTGATTCAATATTTGCTCTCTCACTCTCTTGCTCATTTGATAATGGTTCTGAGCTAATTTATGGCTTTTTTATTATTATTTTGCAGTTGCTTTTTCCCAGGTAATATTTTCTTGGCTCGTGTTATGAAGCTTTGACTTCCGTTGGTGATTACTTATCTGTTCTCTCTTGATATGGTGTTTTTTTTCCTTTGGGGACATAGTATCTAGTCACTTGCTTTCTCCTTTGACTTACTAATTTTTTTGCATCTTGTTGCACGTACATGTGTCAATATTGAACTCCTCTTTTGTATTGATCTTAATCAATATCTATGCCCATCACACCAAGTTCTAAATATTTTATTCTGGCCATACCTATTCAGTGTCATTTTTAGGAATACATCTTCCTAAAACAAAGGTTGTAGCAGAAGGCCATCAGTATTGTTTTGCATCTTTGTTTATTGCAACGGTGAAGTGAATGTATCATGTTTGATGTCCTTTGTGGTTGATGTGCGTTACAAATTAGAATCTTACAATGTGTGTTCTAAAAGGAGAGCTTTAGGCTCAGGAGAGCGCAAATGTTTTCTTCAACCCTATTGCTGGAAGATATGATGTTCTGATGTGTGGAACAATCAGCATGCAGAATGACGTTTAAACATGCAGAATGACATTTTAAATGTGTAGGATGAATGGGATAGAGAAAGACTGATATGGATGTAGTTGATGATATCTTTGTTCATATTGAAGTTGCTTCAAGGAAATGAAAGTTTGATCCTAATTTTACAGAAATAGTGGCACAGCACACCGAATTGCAATAGCATTGTCATATTGGTGTGGCAGTTGTTGCATGGCGCTTTTTCTGGACCAAGTGTCAATATCAGAAACTTTTTTCATGTTTAGTTCCTAAATGACTTCACATATTTTATGATCATAGATGGCAAATCAAGCGGCTGCCGCTGCAGCTTTTGGCGGAACATTGCCTCATGGTATCAGTGGATTGAATGATAGATGCACCCTTCTTGTGTCTGGCTTTGACCATGAAGTACGTTCTTCCAATCTAGCAGTTCCAATCTAGCACCTTTGCTACTATTCATGTTATTCTTACTAATCTTTTTGATGACCAACCTTTCTAATGCTTTATTATTCTCGTGCGATAGAGGACAGATGAAGATAAGCTTTTCAATTTGTTCTCTCTCTATGGCAACATAGTCAGAATAAAAATTCTTCGGAACAAACCAGATCATGCGCTGGTACAGATGAATGATGGCCTCCAAGCAGAACTGGCATTTAATTATTTAAAGGTTCAATCCTGACATTACTGCTTTTTTACTTTTGTAATGTTCGATACTCCTTTGTTTACTTTTGTGAAATGGCAATCGGCAAATAATCTGGATATTTGAATGAGTTGAAAATGAGCACTAAAGATTAACGTTGAGGGATTGGTTGAAGGGGCAGATAATTTTTTGGAGGTATATAATGAGGCAAGGAATCAGTCATTCAAATTATCATTTTGTTCTTGGCAAGTACAATATGTCCCGTCTGTTATTCTAGATTTGAAGCTGTTCTGATTCTTTTGTTATCACATGGGACCTCCAAATTCTTTGTTCGAGAAGGGCATGGCCGTTGACATTTTAGGTTTTCTACCATCCTTAAACTTTAAGCTTTGTATATATATTGCTGAACTTGATGCAGGATGCAATGCTTTTTGGGAAGCGGTTAGATGTGAATTATTCAAAGCATGAAACAATAACCACAGGCCCCGACACTCATGAATACTCCAACTCAAATCTCAACCGTTTCAATCGCAATGCTACGAAAAACTATCGTTACTGCTGCTCCCCCACGAGAACGATCCACCTCTCCACACTTCCCCATGACATCTCGGAGGAAGAGATCATTCACCACTTGGAGGAGCATGGCACTGTTGTCGGCACTAAGGTCTTCGAGACAAATGGCAAAAAACAGGCCCTGGTCATGTTTGAAACTGAGGAGCAGGCCACTGAAGCACTTGTGTGCAAGCATGCTGTGCCCATTGATGGTTGCATCATACGCATCTCATTTTCTCAATCACAAGTATAGGGCGTCTAACACTTCGGAGCCAGTGAGTGTGAAAATTGAGCTGTGACGGTATGTTGCGGGATGGTTGGCTGTTATCAGACTTTTCCTGTCTGTCTTATTCTGTTCTAAATGTGTGGTAATGCTCTTTATTTATTCACGGAAGACCTTGGCACATAAATTATGTGTACTGAGATTGGCTCTGATGTGTTTTTTCGGGTTTATGCTGGGATATGTCTATTAGCATAACTGTATAATCCCCTCCCCGCTCAGGCTGGAGAAGCCTCTACTCTGTTGTACTTGGATTTATGGAAATTCGCAGACATGTTGGCTCCTGTCTGCTCCTTAACCACATCTTCAGTCATTTTATTCCTGCTATTTGATGCATAGAACTTCGGTGAACTTGTAATAATTTTGCCCGGTCTTCTTCGACTTGAAAGAGCTGCCATACGTATGGGGGAACTGTGTGTTCACTTAATTTGGCTGCTATGTTCACTTAATTTGTTAATTAGTGATCGATATCGGCATCTTGCCTTTTAAATTTCAGAACCGATAAGGTATACCGTTCAGTGCTTATCTTGCTTCTTGTAGTTGATGAATCGGTGATAGCTTTGGGCCAAAGAACAATTTTAGATAGCCGGAGTATGATTTCAGATTTTGCCTGCTTTAATTGACCATCAATGTTTAGAGCATAAACAAGTAACTTAACAGACTTGCTAGCTGCATTAAAAATGCTTCCTCTTCACAGATTGTACGGTCCCTGCCGTTGTATGTTTCACATGATGCCTTCGAGCATAAACGTAACATAATCGTGTTCTGCGCACTTGGTTATCTCTGCCACCGAAGATGGCAGAGGCCTGGACTGGTCCCTTCAATTCATTCTTTCATCGCTGACAAAGCTCAGCAATGTAACTTGCTCGATTTGGAAGGTGATTTCCGACTAAAATTTAACACATATGCATCTACTTCATGTAAACATCGTGCTCCTCTTGATTCTGACATGCAAGGTTACACAACGCGGAAAGAGCTCGCTATCCTCTTCAAATCTCCATAATGCCTTTTCCACTGAAGACCTGCAAGAACCAGTGATGCCTTAGATATTTGAAAACGGGTTTAGTTCATGGGAACAGCGGTAATACCTCCCGCTTACAGCAGGATCCAAAGGCAGGAACTTAAAGGCATAATTTTACTCAGTCGAGCAAGCGAGATTTTATTGATGCAACACATATCCGAGACAGTCTTGAACATGAATATGATCGAAGGACCGAACTTGCCTCATAATATCAAACATGACCCAAAAAGCAGAGTTTTTGGCGTACCATTAGCAGTCACATTGAAAAGGTAAAGTCGATTGCCAGCGGCGGTTGCTGTGATTATAATATGTGGTGGCTCCAACTCAAACTGGTAATACTTTCTCCCGGAATGCTCTGCAACTTGCGTGCTCAAAACCCTCCCTTCCACATTCTCTCCAATCACCTCTGGTCCAAATGCGTTGATCACCTTTTCCGGTGTTCCAATTTTCTCGATGGTTGCATTGTCTCCCAAGTCTACAGAAACAATACGGGCTTAGTCGGTCAAT
Source organism: Drosera spatulata (assembly GCA_035668315.1). NCBI lineage: Eukaryota > Viridiplantae > Streptophyta > Magnoliopsida > Caryophyllales > Droseraceae > Drosera > Drosera spatulata. Next base: position 21,178 of record JAOVYX010003541.1, read on the forward strand.
CCTCTTAATTCACTAAGACGAACTTACACATGGAGGATTGCCCAGATACGAAGATTCTAACTCTTGAGAGATAGGTTCCATCAACCATAACCTATTGTATGTGTAGTACATTGACGGTAGACCATGGAACGTGTAAGCTTGTTGGATTATTTCCAACACCCCAACATAAACTCATAGTCAGGAAATACAAGGGCAGAAGAAAAATTCAGGGGAACTTACCATCAGAGAATCTGAGAACAGGAGCAACAATGACGAATAATCTGCCTTCTTTGGAGTTTGCGAATCTTAGATCAATTTCTGTCCCGCCTAGATCAGCAATGGAGACAGGAACCTGAAGATGCAGATTAACACGTAAGTGCTTACCAAAGCAGCATCAAGACAATCAAAACGACAAACACAATTCCGTAGAATATATTATGCGATGATGTCTGCCTTTGATCAGAGGTGTCGTATTTATATCCATTACCTCTTCCCAGCCTGGAGGAACTGAAAAAGTATAGGGGATAATTGGACTCCATCCAACACCATGGCCTCCAGACTTTTCATCCGGTCTACGGTATGTTCTCCACCCTGTCTGAGCATTGCTTCATTTAATTAGCTCCTCAAAAAAAACAACCGTATCAAAGAAAAAGTTTCACATAAGAGCTACCCGTATCCTGATTGACGCAAAAGTAGTGTATCAACTATAGACTTTAGTCACTTTACCTAACTAGAGAGACACGATAACTTTCACGAGGAAACAACAATATCAAGGAACTGGTACGAGACAAACGAGATGCTTTTCAAAACTTAACATGTCTTGTCACCCATCCTTCGCTTGAGGAGTCATAAAGTTAATACATAAAGGTCAAATTCTCTTCCAAAGAGATCTATCTCATAGAGAACTATACAGAGGTAAAGCCGCACAGAAACATGCATAGAAGAGCTTGATTAGTGTGTATCAACAATTCCTTGACTCCATCCAACACAGATCTTGGGCAATCAATAATGAATCAGCGGAAACTATTTGAAACTATTTATCCAATACCAAAAAGATAAAAAAATATCAACAAAGAATCAAAAGGCAGATGAGAAAGAGCTCACCTTCTTCATCAGGCTCAGAGAGCCCAGGAACCCTCCCAGCAAGGAGGCTTTGCTTAACCACAGCTGCACCCTTGGGTGGAAACTCCAAACCAACAAGAGACGAAACCAAAGGAATCCCAGAAAGCACAAGTGATCTTCTACACAAGGGCAACCCAGACAGTTTATCGTCTCTCGTCTCATAGGATTTTCCTCCACCAATTCTACTCGAAGCGACGACCATCGTTGACGAAGGCGATGTACCGATGGCAGGCGAATTCGCCTGCAGCCGCCTAGACGATCCCTTCGATGCAAGGCATGAGCCACAACACATTGTTGTTGATGATGATGCCATTGTTGAGGACTCTCTAAATTGAGAGGCTCTTTGGTCTTGAGTTGAAGATGAGAAGCTGAAGATTGAGGCTGCTTTGAAGTGGGAAAAAAACTTGAGGTTCTGGTGAGCCCTGGATGAATTTGAGGGGCCCTCTGTCTCAGCTTTCTTGTGGTAGTTGTATCGTGTGGATACATCCTGGTACAAGTGACAGAAAAAAAAAAAAAAGAAGAAGATATCTACAGAATATGCAGAAGATAAATTTAAGCATCACAAGAAAACTCGAGATTATTCGAAATGCGTGAATAATAGATGAATAAATCAGCGCATGTAGTTAATATCTTTTACTGAATAGCACCCTGGTGTTTAACAGAAGTACATCGTGCCGATTAAGATTTGAGCTTTCTGATCACCAGTATACCAAGAAAGGCTTCAATCAAGTCTTTGGATGTTTGCAACAACTTCATCTCCTTTGGTCATGCTGCAGCTAAAAGAAAGTAAAAGGCTTCTTACAATTCATCGTGAGCTGCCAGACTCCAGAAGCTGGGTATTGCATTTCAGAACAAGGACTGAAACTTGTGGTACGAATAAATAATGATTTGGATCAACACCTAGCAACAACAAACTTAGCATGTGGTTCGACAAGCAATCAAACAAATGTTGCTGCTCCCATCCTACTTCAGCATAACTCTGCATTCTGAAGGAAACAAAACTACTTGCATCCCAGAACTTGTTAGTCAACTTCAATTTCAAAAACCTTTCCTGGTGAAAACAAAGGACCTCCTGATGCTCACGTACATAGTTATCACCGTGGTTGCCTCTGATATTAAGACGTCAAAGACTACCCTAACATGGGAGGTTTCCAATCTGAGAATGGTACTAGATCACGGTTCACAACAGATCCATTATGTAACCAGAATGTTTCACTCGACTGGTGGAAGCGTCTGATCCTTTTCTGTAGTTCCCAAAAGATTCCATTAATGGCGGAGCATGCCTGAGATTCCTGAGCATAGACAAACAGGCATCTTACTCGTCTACCATGCTCAATCAATTTTTCTATCATCTCATCTGATAAGAAAAACATACAAGACATTAACATGCAGAAGAGGTGATATTGAAGATATATATCATAGAACACGTGACACAAAAGCTGGTATTGGTTCCAAGTAAACACCTGGTATTGATTCCAGGTAATCCAAAAGTTTCGGCCCAATGTGAGTGGATGGCCATTTGATTGAAATCTGAGAGTAGTCGATCACATCCTGGAAAGGTAATTCTACTTGATCGGATAAGAGAACAGGAACACACTCCTGCAAGAACAACATTTCAATTTCACAGGTAAATATTAAACCAGCTTGTAAATTCATTAGCCATTCAATCAAGGTAAGGAAGAAAGAGAACGTGAACTACCACAAAGAAAGACTCGTAGAAGCGAAGGGTCCATGACGACTCCCCGCGAGGAGCAAGGCAGAACTTTGAATTTCGCAAGTGCTCAAAATACTCCTTCCTTCCCAATTTGTCAGGACCACTGAACTTGAGCTCAGGACATTCCAACTGTTGCATACAGCGAATGTATATTACATATCCAGGGACTAAGCTAGGGATCACTACAAAAGGTGTTGTTTGCCATTTTGAATTTAGCAGTCTATCCTTAAACATACTCCCTCCGTCCCATAAAGGATGCAATGGATTGACTTGACACGCGTGTTGATGCAAAGTTTGACACGCATGCAACGACGATCGAACACAATTTTTTATAAATTTATGGTGAGATATCAATGATTGTGTAAGGTACGTACTACAACCTAATACAACGTGATTTGATATGAAAGCGAGACTTGTATTCATACATATAAAATAGTGCAAAATACGTATATGGTACATCTTTTGTGAGACGGAGGAAGTACCTAAAGGTCATTCACTGAAGCAATAATTTGAGTTCAGCATTATCAGTTGAAGCTAATTTTGCTCCATGTCAGAAGCACACAAACCTTTTCTGGATACTTCTTTGCAAGTTCGATTAGTTGAAGACGTCCAATCTTCCCCTGTGCACGACCTAAGTAATTTGCTAGATGCTTCCTCCTTGATAAAGGCAAAGGCTGGACAAAAGGTGCTCCACTGGTCATTTGATCATCAACATTGCCAGGGATGATGATATCTTTCCATGTGTTGAAGGCACTTGTGTTTTTCTTATCCGTGTGATCTCCCTGGCAACCACGATTAGGTAACAGGAAAGTTAAAGTACACGCAAACAAAGAGAGTGAAAAAAGAATACGCAACTCCCACAAAATATATATGATTTTGATTTGAATATGAAATAGCCTCATAATGCGGTCTAAATAAAGGGAACAAGCTAGTTCGTACACTTCTCGTACCACAGACCCCATAGGAGAACTCCAATTCAGAAAAAAAAAAAAAAAAAGTTTTTCCCTAGTTCCTGTAAGATACGGTTTTTCTCGGGTTCTCATTTTCCTTTACATGGAAAAAGGATCATCCTAGAATCAATCACAGTGTAGATACTACTCGAGAAGTTAGAGACCAGCACATTTTTGCTCAAAACCATGCTCCTCATTTGCATGCCCAACACGGGTTTTTCTCCATGCATTATTGTAGCTTCACTAAATGCCCTTCTCGGATATAAGCAAACCTGTGCAGTGTACTCCTCCTCTTGATTTAATTGACCACACCTAATCTCTTAAGAGCTGAAGACAATAGCAAGATCATTAACGATTTTAATTCACCCTAAACTACATACATCTCAACTTCAGACGGGAACACCGTTGCTCTGGAACTGGGTTAGGGTTAGCTCAGTAGTTCAGTACAGAAATACATTCTGGCTAACAACTGATTAAGCTGAACTGGTAACATGTTAGGGCAATAGAACCTCATTGTGAGGGTAGCTACAACAAAACAGGTGCCTTTTAACCACATATTTTAATTATTAGTTACACAGAATAAAAGGGTGGAGGGCGACTTAACAAAATTGCTTCAACCTGAACATGTTCCTGACATTCAAATACTTCCCTTGCAGAGAAGTTACAGAAGTAATTGTCTGATTTACAATATTTGACATTTGTTCTCATCAACCATAATACTTATCAGGAAACATCAATAGGGAAAAAAAAACCCAAACAAAAGGAGGAAAATGCCGAATTACACTTAAATTTCCAATAGAAGTGCTGGTTATAATATGCAAGTACCTCGGGAGTAAGAAATATTGAGCGATTCAAGTATGTAGACCAGGACTTGAATAAATGAGCTCCAGCACCACTACGTTTGAGAAAGTAAGGATAAGTAGTGCAACCAAAGAAGGTAATTCAAACAAGCACCATCATCAGTTATACCCGTCATGTAAAGAAATTGGGGGACGGAAAGGAGATAAGAAACGTTTGCATACGAGGAAGAAATAGACTGTTTGTTTCACGCTTGAATGGTAGACAACTTAATGACTTATGACACCAGTCCCTAATCCTACTCTCCTGGATAAGTTTCTTGGCATTCACATATCCTACCATGATCTTCGGTAGAATCACGGGTTAAAGATTTCAGTTAATAAAAAAAATGAAAATGTGTACCTCGGAAAGACAAACACATGGTCACGCCCACCAGATCGTCTGAAATAAGGCATTTGGTTGAGGACCTGAAATCAACATGCACTTCCTGAACAAACCAAGACCGTTTTTTCAATTGTAATTCACAGCTACTGGACTACCTTCAGGATATCACAAATAGCTATTTTGTTCCAAGGAATCAACAACAGTGCCGGTCAATTTAAACATTCTAACCTTAATAAACGTTTTGTCGATCTCCCTATCAGTAAGACCTCCCAGCATGCGAACACATTTTACATAAGTTGGTACGAAAAAGAGAGCTGCTTCCTCCTTCCTTCTTACTCTGAATCTAGATCTCAGAAACATCCTGTGGATTTTAACCTACACTTCAAATGCAAAAGAAAACATCAATACAATCAAAGGTATTAAACGCCAAAAAGAGCTCAACCATACAGGATCACCAAGGTTGGTAAATCGTATTTGCACTACATTCTTATCATAGTTCTCTATCCAAGAAGCCTATTTCTATCTCTGAACCAAACTCTTCCCATGAAATTTCAATCGAGATTTATTAAATTCAAGGGATGTCACTCATGGTTTTCCTCCTCACTTAGCAAAACAAAGGTTAATCACGACTGACGAACTGCTTTGCATGTAATATTAACTTTCACAAAGATGAAGATCTTCATGAGAAAAAACAGCAGAGTGTGATCCTACAAGATGCAGAATTCAGAAGCTTTGGACGACCACAGTCCATATTCGACAATCCTTTCACTTCTAGATTATACAATTCCAACCCCATAGCAAGATCATCTCTTACTCATACTCATCTTGCCTATGAATCCAAAACCAAATAGATCATTGATGATCAAACACTTCAACCAAACACTCCCCGCTCCAATTCATATCTTTTCGATCAAAATCTTTCCTCCGTTAAATCTCTTCTAATAAAGATCATTTGACAATGTGTAATCAATTCCGCATGCAACAACCAAAACACAAATCTAATCTAATCAACAAATCATACGATCCTTTTCGGTCCCAAATTTCACCTGGGTGCCCCACTGTCCCTTGACGCACGACTCCGCCGAGATCCTACCATCCCTACCATACAACAACCCCGTCAATCCCTCAATCTCGTCCTCATCATACACATAAACCCTCAAATCAAGCCCCGATCCGTCCCTCATCCAAAACCTCGGCTCATCGTCTCCACCGAATCGGATCGATTCCGTTGATCCGTGGTTTCGAGCGGCGAAGGGACACCAGTAGGAAGGGAAGCTACCGGTCGAGATCCGGTCGAGGAGGTGAGTGAGGATGAATGTGGCGGCGACGAGGAGAATTGATCGGAGATGGTGGCGGAGGAGTGAGGATGGGTGACGGGATTTGGTGGTTGGAGAACCCATCGGCGGCGGCGCGGTGGTTTCCGGCGAGGTGAGAGGGAGAGTGGTTCGGCGGTGAAGCGAAGGAGTCGCCGGCGGGGACTTCGTCACTGTAGTTTTTTGTTATGTTCGTGTTTTCACTATCGTGTGTTACTCTCGAGTAAGAGGAGAATGATCTATATGAGTTGGACACTGCTTTTGTTAGTGAAAAAAACGAAAAGGAAAAATAACATTTTATTCTTATGTATTTGTATGAAATTTTTCAAAATTTGAAACTAAGGGAACTTATTTTTTAATCTGTAGTTGAGTTTTATTTATATTTTATTTTCTTATATATTATATTTTGATTAGTATATAATACATGTCATATGTATATATATATTATAATTTATTATTCATATGCTTTAATTTGAACAATAGGAAATAAAGTGTAAGAAAAAATTAATTTGAGGATTTTTTCTCAATTTGACGTTGAAAGGAGTCATTTAATTTTTTATGTTTTATATAATTTCATAAATTTGACATATTAGTCTCTTTAAAAACTTAATATTTTATAGAGAATTTTCGTAAAGGATCATCAATAGAGATCATATGCGTATTTTTTGAAATTAAAGAGTCATTTGTAAAATGGGAAAAATTCAAAAAAATAAATGCACTTTTCCTTGGGAAAAATTGTCAAAAATCATGAATGATTGAGTTTTTTAAGTTTATTGTATTATTCGAGTGTTACTAACATCCCATTTGTGAGTTTTGCATATAAGAGAAAAGAGAAAAAACGAGAAAGTGAAAATTTTTCTTTCCTAAAACAATATGCATGTGAGATTTCTTAAGAAAAGAAATGGAATAAAAAGGATAAAATAAGAGTCTTTTTTTTTTCTAAGATTGAAGAATTTGAAAAAAAAATGAACTTAATGAAAACTTTAAACTTTAATTATTATCCTTAATTATTCATCCCATTTAAAACCCAATGCGAAATTTTTTTTCTCCAGAAGAAAAGAGTAATATTTCATTGAGTTTTCTTCTTTTTTTTTCCCCTCACAAATAGCACAAAGGAGTTTACATTAGATTTTTTTTTACCAAACTCACAAACAAATATAAACTTTTCTTTTATATTTTTTCTTCTTTTCTTCCATCTCCCCTTTCTTTCCTTCTCTAACTCACAAACCAAAACGTAATGAAACCTGAGAGTGTAATTATCAGAACAATTGGGAGCCTCAACTAGAATGTGCTAATTACGTACTGATTTAATTTTGAGGATGTCAGAACAAATATAATGGGTTGGTTATTTTTTAGTGTATAGTTATAAAATCATTATAAATAGTATTATCAAAATGTTAAAATTTATCTATCTAATTCCAATAGCGTCGTGTTGTATCATATTTTTTTCATATCATAAAAGATTTAACACTTTCCTAATTTGAATATCCCATATAAAATATACACATACTTTCATAATTAGAAATTTTTTTTATAAAACACGCATATTTTTTATTTTATGTTGTATCAATTCATCCACTATTTTTCTCTTATTTTTTTTCTCACTTCTTTCACTCATACAATTATAAGAATAAAAAATCATTTTTATAAAATTTAACACAAACATCAATTCTCGATCCAAATCCAAATATTGTAAATTTCGTGACATGGAGAGAATACCTTCTTTGTTGATTTTTCTTCACCGTAAATAAAGTTTCAATTTTTCAATGGTTTTCTCCCACCGGATGACTTATGCGGCAAAAATATCAATGGCATTTTCTATATCAAAATATAGCATATCAAATAGCCAAATGCAAAATTTAGCAACAAAAATCAAACCTATTAAAGTGAATATTTGATATGCTATTGCTATGTTATATTTCCTTCGTTTCAAAATTGTTACAACGTTTTGTCCTGATACATATATCGATGTAAAGTTTGACACGCGTGTAACGAAAATCAAACGCGTGTAACATCAATGGTTGTATAAGTTACGTACTTCAACTTAATCATGTTGCGGGACAAACATATGTAATTTGATATGAAAATGTAGACTTATATTCATACATATAGAATAATATAAAATATTTAAGTGTTGCAAGAATTATGAGACGAAGGTTATCCCATTGATCTCAAAGATGCGTTCGACAAACATGAAGGCATAGTGTGTATTCCGACAGACGGTGGCTACAAGTGTGTTTGTTTTTGGTTTAATGATTAGATGAGATGGTGATTAAGGAAAGAAAGAAACAGGTTATGTCGAGACGAGTAGCACTCTTTCCTCGAAACTAATTTGTCTCGTTCTGTGCATACGGACAACAAAGAGTCTCTAAGATACAACGACATGTTACGTTTAAGGTTTTACTACCTCAACGAAACACGGACGTATCTTAAAACCGCCTTAAATCTTACTTGATATACAAAACAGGAACCTTTTCTGGAAATAGAATTTCAGAAACAAAACAGGTAATGCACGTTTTGCAGAAAAGGAGAACGCAATGCACGTCGCTACGTACGCTCGTACAATGTAAAAAGAAGAGAAGAGAAGAATCAACACGTCGATACGCTCGTGTTGCACAAAAGAAGAAGAAGAGAAGAATCTGAGTGTGTTCAGAATGAAACCCGGTGCATGCTTATATAGGAATCAGGGGCAGTTGGCGAGAGACATGTGGCGTGTTCTGATTCGCTATCGGTTGGTGTCAAAACCGAATTAGGCTGCAACATAATTGGGCCTACCCCAGCATTCCAGCGGCCCGGTCCCGTCCGACGAGTGCGTGTTAACCAAAACAATGCCTAGGTCCTCCTTCACACATAAAATTGGGTATCTCAAGGGGTCCATCCCTTATCACAAGATTCTCACTTATATGACACTCTTCCACCTACATAAATTTCAATGTGGGTTAGCATCACTTTAGTACATTCTAGCACATTAAATACACCAAACAGTATACTTTGAGCATCAATTTCTAATTCACCCTTTATGAGTTTTGAGAGTGTTAATATATTACGTTCATTTTTAATTACGTTAAGTTCAAAGTCGTATCAAACCGATGTTCGAAACCCACATTAAAATGTTGCTAAACTATCTCAAAACACACAAAAATCCAACAGTGTTTACTATGCATAGCTTAATTATCGTGTTTTCATGTTAAAACAATAATCTTGTAATATTGTTGTAAGGTTTCGCCCTCCGATAGTCTAGTCCAAAACAAGTTACAAGAACTTGGTCAATTATTTAAGGTAACATCACACCTGTCTGTATTAGCATTACATCTATGTCCATCCCTTTGTAAGAGCATGTCCAATGAAGTAGGCATTTGGCATGCTATATGTATAATATAACAAATCTTTAATTTATTTAACTCCAATAATGTGTTTTCAAGAGATAAAAATTGGCTTTTGTTAAATCTCACGTTATATTTGGCATTATATTTGACAATATCATTCATGCAAATTTGTTATTAAAATCAAATAAAAAAACAAAGATAAAAAAAACCCATAAATATTATGTGACTAAATCCTCACCTCTCATCAAATCATATTGTTAAGTTATAATCGTTTACTATTGGAGTGGAATTAACAAATTATAACAAATTTACACTATTTAGATCAAAATATGACAATACCTATGTTTAAATGTCTACCCCCATTGGACATGTTCTAATATGCATATATGCATTTAGATTATTTTCTCAAGAGGCAAACAGATGCATACAATATTGTAAGCTAATGCACCAACTGCAAATCAATTTCTGGTACTTGAACGGACCACATTTAGGTGAATCATTGATCATGCTCGTGGAAGAATAAATAATGTAATGTGCTTGCTTCATTGCTTGTATTATTCACAGGACACATAAATGCTTCTCATTCCTTCGGTGTTGGTGGCGTTAGGAGATTTCAGAGAACAATACTTTCAAATCTCCCTTCAAAAATCAGATTACTGTTCCCTTATGTTGTTCATATACGGACCATAGTATTCAATCAATTTTAAGATAGCTGTGAGTTGTGATTCGAAGTTGGTAAACCTAAGTTTTCAATCGAAAATTCTATAGTTATAAGCATATCAGTAGAGCCTCCAAGGTTGGCATTTTAACGCTTGAAGAGTTCTCAACCACGACAATGAAGATGTTAATTTCTTCATTCCTTGCTCAACACAGTCTCATAAAAATCAATTCATCAATTAAAGACTATAAAGTGATAGGATTTCACAAGATAATCATACTCAACGATTCAAAAACGGAGGATTTTCTCATGAAGACTTTTCGATAAATATAACAGTCCGATTTTTTTCATCATAATTTAATTTCGCATCTGAAAAAAGAAGAAAAAAAGTATCATCAAATTTTTCAAAAGGGCGCTTATTTGAAAACTTCAAAAAAGGAGGGACTCTCAATCAATTTCTTGAGTATATATTTTCCAAAAAAATAAATACAATGCGAAGCATTTATTGTATTCACAGAGGATACAGAGAAGAATAGCAAAGAAAATATTGATTACTCTTCCAGTACACTTACCTAATTTATCTGTAACTGGCAAGGAATTTATCACCTTCCCTCACCGTAAAAAAATTCACCCGAAACCCAATCAAAAGAACACCCACAAAAATCAACTTCAAATAGCACATCATCACAGCTCAGCTGCAGCGTTATCATCACTAAAACAAAAAAACAAAAAAAAAAAAAAACATCAATCAATCAATAAAACAAACTTGTAAAATCACAGAGAGTGTTGTGTTTTGTAATTTGGCAATGAAGGGGTGGAGTGGCGTTAGTAAACTTGGAGTGGTGGAAACGATTTTTGAAGAAGAGGAAGAAGTGAGTGAAGAGGAGGAGGAAAGGGTGGTCGTGGAGAAGTGTTGTGAGTCTGACGATGATAATTTGTTGTCGTCGCCGCCGCTGTCGCCACCGTTGAGTCCCATCTCTTGCCCTTCTTCTCCAGACCTTGAGTCCATTGTTGATTCATGGTAATTTTATAAGTTCTCATTTCATCGTGTCATAATTCTAATTTGCAGTGTCATCCGAAGGACTGTTAATCAATGTCTCGTTTTATATGTCTTTTTTTTCTTTACGATTGATAATTTTTCGACAAAAGAATGTTAGAGTGTGTGTAATTATAATTTTAATCTTTTTAATATTTTTGGTTGAATGAAGGAGTTTGGCGAGGAGGAGGCGGCCTGATGTCAAAATCCATGTCCAGGACAGATGCTTTCACCTCCACAAGGTGCCTTTCTTGATCTCATGATTTCTCTTAATTTTAATCATGGTGAGATCTTAACTTCAAACGATTATGATCTTAATCTGAATTCTTTGGTCCACATGAAACTTTCAGCCAAATTAGTGTCTATGATTTGAAGATGGATTCTCCAAATTTCACATTTTTGGTGTAAACGCCAATTTTTGGATCTTAGTCAAAAAGGATCCTTAAAAGGACAAAACTTATGTTTTTACTCTCTTCAATTTCCCATTACTTTTAAATAGACTTGTTCTAAAATCATTAAGTGTCAATTAATTTTGTGTTTTATGGAGTAAAGCGTTTCCCTGTAGTAGAACTTTGGATTCATGGTACAAAAATTTATTGTTGGCGGAGTTATAATAAACAAAAAGAGTTTGTTTTTCCCACCAACACTTACTTTGCCTAAAGCATATTACTAGCATACAGGGGATAGTGTAAGTCTAATTAATGATGCCCTTCTCTTTACCTTATCAGACACAGGGATAAAAACAACGTGTTTTGACATCCTCAATAGGTTCTCTGTTGAGAATTAGAATGACCTATACATAGGAGTATTTGAAAGAAATGTAGTAATAACACAATCTTACAAACACAATTTAATATCAACCATTAAATCCGATACATGCATGCCATGACTCAACTTAGCACTGTATGCTCAATGCTTATTTGAAATCACTAGACTTTTGAATTTTTTCCTTTATTGTACGCATGAAAGAGTATCCATAACATTCTGTCATGATCTCCTTCATATTCTTGCAGGATGTCTTATCGTCGAAGAGTGCGTACCTTAGGCGCCACCTCCCGGAAGTCACCTCCCTAACTCTCGCGCCATCCCTCAACCTCACGTCCGACACATTCTCTCAAATCGCCAAGTTCTGCTACACCCTCCGACTCACCCTCACACCCTTCAGCCTAGCCGCCCTCCGGACAGCTGCCGAGACTCTCGAAATGCACACTTCGGACTACATCCCCACCACTGAAAGCCTCCGTCTCAGGACTGAGAGCTACTTCTCCCGATCAGTGTCCACTAACCGCGACTTTGCCAGCATTGTGTTTAAGTCGTGCTTGAAGTTGTTGCCTGAGGCGGAGGAGCGCGCTTGTCTTGCGAGCAGGTGTTTAGAGGTGATGTGTGAGGGGGAGGATGGCACGGGGGAGGAGATTAGGGCGGTGAGGCCTGAGGAATTTGTGGTGATTGTGGAGTCGATGGGACGGAGGTTTTCCGGGAGCCATGATTTTCTGTACGAGGTTATTGATCTCTATCTCAAGGTTAGTGTTTGACCTATTGTGCTTTGTTGATTACTCTTTGTTATTCGTGAGTCTTATAATTGAGAGACATAATTAGATAATTCCTCCGTTATCTCCTTTCATTTGCTTTCGCTCGCCTGTGATATTATGATGATGTGCTTATTTCCGTAGGCTAAAAAATTTTCGATTTCTGTTCAATTCACTTCTGATTGTTTTTCATGTGATCACACTCAGGTATATGATGGAAAAATGTCAGAGGACCAGAAAACACAAATCTGCAATACCATAGACTGCAACATGGTCTCACCGGAGCTCCTAATGCGAGCGGTCCAGAACCCCAGGATGCCGCTAAGGTTCGTGGTCCAAGCAATGTTAACCGAGCAGCTCAACACCCACCGGTCCATTTGTACCACTGCCGCTGCCACCAGGTCTATCGCGAACAATTCAAGCTCCAGGGCCGAGCGACCACCCAACCACCAAAAGGTCCCGACCCTTGGAGCCATCCTCCAGCAGGATGCTGCACATCGCCAGGTAACCCAGCTCAAGGCCGCCATCAACACCACCATGTCAAGGATCAATTGCTTAGAGAAAGAGCTGAGTACCATGAAGAAGCGATTGGTTGAATCAGAAAGGCATAGAGGTGTTGCTGATGGAGGCAGGTCTGCGAGTTTTCGGTTCAGCAATGAGAGTACTACGAATAAGATCGAAAGAGGAGAAAGAGGGTCCATTTCTTCAGAAAATTTGCGGTTTAGAGTCAACACGGTTGGATCACCTGCTGGAAGGCTTGGAAACAATGCTGAGACACCGCAGCTGAAGAAGAGTCACTTGGGTCAGAGACTGATCAGAGGGCTGAAGAGCATGTTTCGAGGGTCCAAGGACTCGAAAGTTGGAGGTTCGAGCAAGGAGGGAGAGGATTATGTTTACAGCGAAGATGATGATGTGTTTAAGGAGGGTCAATTGTGCAGCACAACCGAAATGGGGCTTGCAGAGATCGTTCACTCTCACAATAGGACTCGTTCAATAACCTGAGCTTCGTGTCCTTGAATATCCTTCTTGAACTCGTCGTGATTCTATCACATTGTCGCCGTCTTGTTTTTGGTTGCTTCTCTTTGTTAAATACAAGTTAGACCGGCTTCGCTCCATTGAATCGAAGATTGCCTAGCCTATTGTTAGCGGAATCCGGAAAAGCTATATAGACTGGAAACTGGAGCTGTAGAAGTCAATAGTACTCTTTGCTGGTCTTAACGTGCTTTGTTTCTTATTCTTTGTGAAGCTTTAAGCGTAGAACTTGAAACTCTATTCTTCTGGATCTCAATTTTGGAGTAATAAACTAGTTACAGTTTTATGTGCAATCTCGACTAATCAGTATAAATTTGGTATAACGTGTTCTTTCAAGTGTCGTTGAGATCAAAGTTTGTGAATCTGTCACTTATTTGTATATCCTTAATCTAAATAACCGTAGTTCATGATTGATGGTCATGAATCCATCAATCAATCAGTTCAACCAAAACAAACTGGAAGCAACCACCATACATGTAATACGATCGTGCAAAACAAAGATCAGCTCGGACCCCAAACTTATTGGAAAAAACCTTAACAAACTTATCATGAACTCATAAAAATTGTTTACTCGAAGTCTCGTGAATCCTCAATTGTTTAAAACTATAATACAGGATTATGTGAAATATTTAATAATATTTATAACATGAAAATAAAAAACAATTATAATGTGAAAGACGTATAAACACACATCATAATGTTCATAACAAATTTTCGCTAAAAGATCCGCATCGTCATCAAGCACTTAAACAAGCATCCACCAACATGTTCAAAATAAGCTGTAATTTGTCTCAAATTCTGTAAAAATGAAAAGATCTCAACGTTTCTCTTTTTTTTTTTATAAATGTATTTATTATTAGTTTATGTGCTTAAAAGTTTTACACTCAATCATTCAAGATAATTGAACTTTTTATAATTATTGAGTTGCATCATGGGCCAACCGATGCGAACCAAATTTAATAAAATTATTTAATTGAATCGGATTTATAATATGATAATCTTTAAAAAGAAACGTATTTTTGTGTCTCTTTTCAAAATAGACGATAAAACGAATATATTTTTATTAACTATTTTTCGTTTTGTATATTTTGCAACATGTAATTTGGACACATAAATTTAATTTTCTTTTAATTTTAATTTTTAATCACACAAATTTTTTTCCATAAATTTTAAAATATAAA
This sequence comes from Drosera spatulata, assembly GCA_035668315.1. Taxonomy (NCBI): domain Eukaryota; kingdom Viridiplantae; phylum Streptophyta; class Magnoliopsida; order Caryophyllales; family Droseraceae; genus Drosera; species Drosera spatulata. Next base: position 36,197 of record JAOVYX010003541.1, read on the forward strand.
AATAATATAAATAATTTATAACACCCAAAAAAACAAAAAGATCCAAATACGTGGGACCGAGGGAGTATGATCCAACAAACCTCACACGAATCACGGTTCAGGACCAACCCATTTCCCTCTCCAGCCTCCACCATCAATCTCTCTCATACCACCAAACCAAACCACCTCAGAATCCAATCAACCGCATTCCCCTCACTCCCACTCAGATTCCTCCCCATCATATCTCCCTGAATCTCTCAATCCATTTCACCACCTCCAAAAAAATAATCAAACTCCAATTCTGAAATCACACCCCTAACCATCATTTCTTTAGCAAATCCAATGAACAAACAACTCTCCCTGATCAACACATTCTCTCCGATCCAAATTTCTTGTAATCATTCTTGTTGTTAGTGCCGATCGAATCAAAACGAGCGATGGCAGCGATCGGAGGGTTATCGATTATCAGGATCGGATCGACGTTATCCTCCGCCGCTGAATCGACGGCGGCGTCGGCGTTGGAGTGCACGGTGTTGGGGTTTGGGAGAGGTGGAAAAGGGAATGTGGTTAGGTTTGGATGTGGGAGGAAGTGGATTGGTTTGCGTGGTGGCGGGCGGAGGCGGGGATGGGGAGAACTGGTTCAGGCGGCGGAGGAGACGAGGGATGATGTGGAGTCTGGTTACGCCACCGTCGCAAATGGTATTCGCAAAATTTTTTGAAACGTGTTTCAATAGAATAGTGGTTATCGTTATCATTTCAAAAAAAGAAAAAAAAACACTTATTTCAACCGAATAGTGGTTATCGGAACATGTATTGTTGTGTATGTCTCCTTATTTTGGAAAGTAGCCACGTACATAGAGAGGTTGGTTCCTGAGAACACGTTCTCAGTATCAAACCTTCCATCTCATGGTTAGAGAACCAACGACTTATTACTGAATCAGTTTCTATTGATTTTGAAATCCACAATGGATATGATTATTTTTTTTTTGAAAGTAATGGATGAGAATATTTGAGATGTTTATCCTTTTATGAAAATAATTGATGTATTGATGGAGGGAACTCTAAGCTGCCTCATGTGATGTTATAGCATGTTCGTTGTGTTATTTAATGTATCGATTAAATTCTTCAGTTAATTATGAAATAATTTTTTGCAACACTTTGAGCGGAATGGGAGGGTGTTGAATTTTTATGTGGTATGTAGGGAGCAATAGTTATCCATGTCTCAAAGTAATCAATATATTAGGGGATAAAACACTGAATTGCTTGTCACAGTATAACACATGTGTATATTCTATTTCTTTAATGTTTCAATTCAAAAGGGTAGTAGTAGCTACACATGTTCCATAGGAGTAATTGAAATATTGGAAATAAAACTTAGAATGCTTGATGTAACATATCTGTACTTTGTCCTGTGTTCAAAGAATGTAGACCGTGTTATTTAATCAATTGATGAGGTTCTATATACGTGCTGAAAGTAGAGTATAACATTACTCTTCGTGTAAATATTGACATATTGTAAGAAAGTCAAAATGGTGATGGGGACGCCTGTATGTGCAGATGTGTTGTAAATGGTATCCGTGGAATATTTTTGGGTCTCACTTCCGTTTTAAATTTGTATTGTTGAGGTATCTTTTGCTTTGCCCTTATCGTTCAGAATTGATGGTTGACCGATCAAAACGGGTAAGGCTCCAAATAAGATCTTTGGTGATTTGATCATTCATTGTGTGATTTTCTTGATTTGCTTTTGCTGATGAGATAACATACGATGAATATTGAAAATGAAAAAGGGGGTTAGCTGAGCTTCTTTCTTTCGTTCTTTCTTACCATGTTCATCTCTTTCATTTACATATGGGTTCCCAGGTGGTGATTTTGCATACGGTTTTTGGTTGTAAATTCTTGGTAAAATTTCAACTCTAGCATAGCTCGTCGTTGATCTGATAGCTGTTGGTGATTGATGAATGAGGATGTGATTGGTTGGAGTATGGGAAGAGTTGAATTGAGAGGGGGTGGATAATACGTTACAAGTATGTTGGTTCTGCTGTTGATGATGGGTCATGTTGTAATTCAACAGTCATTGTAGATGAGATCTAGCTGATAGCTTGGATGATGCGGATGTTTTTAGGGTTTTGCTGATTCGGGTTACATTCGGTAATCATGCTATGTCGGATGATTGAGTGTTGAAAAATCTATTCTATTTGTCCATTAGTCTGCTATTGCTGATGCCATTCTTCTGCACGAGATGTTTATGTAATTCTTTACGTCATAGGCTCATAGCTGCTAAATCCAGCATGTACTTCATTGAGCTCAGTGAGAGGGAGAGTGAAAAAAAGAACGAAAAGAACTCATTTTCTTCTCCCTCTCAAACCTCAATGTGCTAAATGCACCTAGTATGGTTTTGCTTTGGTTTTTATAGCTGAAAGCTTGAAGCATGCTATATTTCCTCTGATTAGGTACAACTGTGCAGCAGATGTCTATCAATGTGGAGTCCTCAAATATCAAATGGCATAAGTGCTCAGTCAGAAAACATGACAGGGAAGGATTACTAAATCAAAGAGGATGTGTAATCTGGATAACTGGACTCAGTGGTTCAGGTCTGTTTCTAAGATTTACCTTGATCTGCTCTTCTGTGTAATACTGTTGGCAAAATATATGATTGACTGCCTAATTTTTTCGGATCATAGACGAACACAAATTTACAAATAGGTGCTTTATTTTCTGTACGTGTGAAAAATGTTGAGATATGCTTGTGGTTATTACTACGATCTCCATGCCCATTCCACTAAATCTCATGGAGGTCTAGCTATATATGCCGCATCCTGCGCGCTTGTCTTGGTTACAGCTTTGCTTTTATTTGTTGAAGCCATGATACTTCCAACATTCTATGGTTCCGAAGCTTTTAACCTTCAATGTTCTGGTATAGGTAAAAGCACGTTGGCATGTGCTTTGAGTCGAAGCTTACACTCAAGGGGCAAACTGACG
>JAOVYX010003542.1:0-10924 GCA_035668315.1 Drosera spatulata
ATGAACGTTGAAAGTATCAACAAGAAGATCATGCCCTAAATATTGGAGTACATAGAAGAAGACACATATCAACAAGTGACCAGGAGAACTTCCCTTGAAAGGGTGAAAGTGAAGTTCATACCAATAACAGAATAATACGGAAGGACAATAGGGAGTGATTCAAAAATAGTAGAATCTTATATTAGTCGAGAGTGCAAGTATAAAATAAGTAATTCCAAAATTCAACAAAGAGTAACTCTCTATTAGATTGCATAGAAACCAATAATACGTAAACCTTTGGTCTGCTATTTTCATCAGTGAATTAGAATAAGATGGACAGAACAGTATCAACGTTTTCTACGGAGGAAGTATCTAGTGATATTTAGAGCTTAAATCCATCACCAGAATCTACCATCTAATTTTTGTAAGAGAGAACGATAATCATGGATCCAACAGATTCACCTCTTTAATGAGTATTTCCACTTTTTGGAACGAATATCGACTTTATGGAGTGTCAGATCGATCGATGAGTATTCCATTTTAAATAAGGGGAGAGGATTTTATACGCTTCAATTTTAATTGTTATTGAGGATTTTCTACAACCAGTTCAAACTTTTGATAGAACTCGTTAAAAACAATAAAGAAACTTTCCACCAAAAAAAATGGCTACTTCTCTTACCGCCCATTGATGTACTAACATTTAACAAAAAGTGTCATGATAGAAACCATAGAGAGAAGATCCATAAGAATTAATCACACACTGAAAAGAACAGTTCTAGGGAAGAAATCAAGCATGATAAGAACAAAAGAATCTAAAACAGAGAGAAGTGCATAGTTGCATACCTTAGCTGAAAGTTTAGAATTCGATGTAATATTGCGGATGCGTATAAATGGAGCTGCACTGATGTTATAATAGTATTCCACAGAGCTGCAGCAATAAACAAGATACGGAGAGCCATAAATAAAAAATCTCGTGATCAACCCAAAGTTACACTTAGTTCAACCAAATAAATTTCAGGGGGGGAAAAAAATAAGCAGCAAAAATCATGGAACAACAGAAATATAATAACAGAGCCTTGATCATAATGTAAAGTTTCTTCATAATCATTGAAAAGCAGCAGTATCCTTCAAGTTTTACAAAGAATGCATCTCTACACTTGAAAAATACAGGTAGAAGAACTACAGCACACATACATCCAACTTAAAACAAGCACTTACCCCTTGAGATGTGGAGCAAGATCAAGGACCCGACAAAATGCAAAGCAAGCGAGTTCATGTAGATCCAACCCTCTCCCTCTCCTCGAATAGAACTCGATCACGCCGACATCCTCGATTCCCTCAATCTCCTCACACTTCAAGAACACCTCATCTCCCTCACATTCTTCGCCGCTATTAACCCCCAAATTCGGCACCAATGACAACCACCCGATGACCTTGTCCACAATCTTCCTACCCATCGGCCTAAAGCATCCCATCATTGGGATCGTATAATCCGGGTGCAAGAACACCGATGCCAGTGAATCAACCGCTTCTGCTTCCATCAACTCATGTCCCTTCACAAAAGAAAGCCAAACATAAAAAATCAATAATGCATTAGAATCCTAAGAATAATGTTGGCCTGTTACCATCAGCTTGAGTTTTTCCTTTTCCTTTTTTGGTTAAGGTTTTTGTTAAGGTTAATCATACGAGATCATCAACCTTTGTTATCCTACAACTATCTCTTAGGACACATCATCGTTCATGCCTCATACTCATAGATATTAATAAAAATTGTAGTCATAGGTCCAATACTCAGTCTGGAAACAGCCTCTCATTTCGCAATGTAAACCAAAGTACATCCTCCTGTCCTAAACCCCGCTCTAATCAGGAGCCTCTGGCAAGCCTCTAGCACTGAGAAAGTTAAATTCGTATCGTTGTCCGATACAATTAGTCCGAGCTTTTGGTAGAGTTGATAGTCGTTCCTCACATACTCCAAGCTGATTAGATTGTCAACAACTACAACAACACTACTAATATGCCCTACCTTGTTCAACAGGGAACTGAATCGCACGACATGTCTAAGCTTGGGACACCGAGCGAGAAACCTATCCAACTCACTGTACAAATCAAAGCTCCCGTCCATAGTTACTACTACAACGACACCTGCAAAACTTCAACGAGGTCTCGAAAAAGCAGTGATTAGAACACCAAATCACAACTCAAATTAATAGATGGATTAAACACGAGATTATCGAAAGTCCTGTTTCGATAGAGAGAACGGCGGCGGTCGATGTTGTCGCAGGCGGCAGAGAGCGTGGCGCGGCGGTGAAGGGTTTTGGGGGTTTTAGGGCTTGGAGGTGGAGCGAGGCGGTCTCCGTTGTATTTATGTGATTTTTGAGAAAAGAAAAGGGATTACAGTGAAAGTCGATTGATATTTTTGTGGAGTTGGGGACATAAAATCTGGAAGTTCACGAATGTTCAGGAAAATTGACATGTAAAACTCGTTGCTATATTTCTAACAGAAGAGATATTCTAAGGTTTTTTTTTCTTTTTGATAAAAAAATGATATAATAAGTTAATTTGATGAAAATTTGATATTATTTAAAAAATCATAAATAATCAACATCTATTAATTTAAATGATGGAAACTTGATTTTTTATAAGTAGATATTGGGTTTGAGTTATTTGGATCTTAATGTTGGGAAAGTTTTACTTCCTACATTTGGTTAATGTAATGCGATATGTTGTATTGTTTTCCTATTTTATACTACAATATAAATGACACAAAAATGTGATCTTTTTTTTTTTTTTTTTGAAGGTCTAATAGAACGTTAGGATCCTTTAATATTTCCATTACGTTGTCTGTGTTGTCTCGTACATACCAGACATTGTTGAATTGGGCTGTATATCATTCATGGATATCGTTTCTGGACTGACACTTTTGTCATAGCAAGCATCCAGATTATGTTGGATCACACACTCAGAACTTACCAGGAGTGTGTGTTAATTGGGCTCACAAAATGTTAAGGATCGATGTTGATCCAAGTATTGGGAGTTTGACTCTTTTTAGGTAGTTTGTTAACTCGAGTCATGCTGATGAGAAAACAGATGTCGCAGAATTTTATTCTTATATCATATTTTCATGTCTCCATTCAGAAATGGAAAGTAACAGACACACGACAAAAAGTTACTAGTACAAAAGTTTTTTTTTTTTTTTTTACTACTAAAAGTTAATCATGTGCTAAGCAATATAGCATGAGTTGGTGTTAGTGAGTTTCAAGGGCACGCTCTGCAGTGGGACAATAATGCTGAGTGTTTCCAATGTTTCCTAGTGGGATAATCAGCACAAATATAAACAAAAGCAAGAGAAGTAAAATGGCTTTTTAAGCACAGTGTCATATGATTAATCAATCATGTACATCTAAGATCAAAGTGACTAATTTTCTAGTAACTTGGTCTTAATCATATGAGCTATAATTGCGCAACTTTACCACAAAAGAGATTTAGATGCTTTCTAGCCTTTTTTGGCCTCAGTTGGTAGAAGTCGTAGGATCTGAATGACCTTTGATGAATTGCTCCGTAGAATTGAGATTTCGACTATACTCATATGGAGACGTAATGAGTTAGCTACAATCTGGCTTTCTCATCAACAGAATACAATAAGCAATAAGTTGTATGCTATGCTGAATCGGAAACTAAATCGAAGTTCACAACACTTTTGATTATGAGACTTTGGTAGAGCACAATTAGGAGAAACAATGACGTCGGCATTCTTCTACCAACGGATCACATGAAATGATGGAACCTAAGTGAGGTAACTCTTTCACAATCTGCAATGTGCAGACCAGAAAGTTGGAAAATCGTCGTGCGTTCAGCTGAGAGTTGATAGATCCGATTACTGGAATTCGCCGCTGCATGGCCTTGAATTAGGTAAAAAACGGAAGAGACTAAGTGGCATATTGCTACAACCTTTGGTTGAACAGTCTCCATAGCTGAAACTTGTGGTCTAATAATCGATCGGAAAAGACTGGCTCGAATCAGGACAGAAACGGAGGTAATTCATCGGCGCAAGGAGAGTGCTGCTGGAGTCTTGCTTATTTTCATTAGCACCGTTCCCTAGTGCTTCGAGCGCTTTAACTTGTGACCGAAGAAACTTGAGATAATTGGCTGCTTCATCAAGCATAGAGGCAATATCCATCTTGCTTCCACCAGGAACCAGCTTCTGCAATACCCTCAGCCTGTCACTGACCCTCTCCCGCCTTTGCCTTGCAGCCACGGTCTGTGGATCACTCGATATCCTCACATTCTTCCTCTTCGGCTTCTCCTCGACAACATCTTCCACGAAACTCACTGGCCTGAAGGCCGCGGCTCTGTACATCATCTCCTTCATCTGTTGTATTGCTTCTGCGTCTGGCTCGCCTATGAAGTTGTCGTGCCTGAAGCTGATGTTTGACGATCTTGACCTCTTCGCTTTCCCTGAATCCTCGTGGATCAGCCTGAATCCACCTTCGCTATCATGGATAGAATCGGTGTTCATCTCGTGCTCATGGCTTCTCATCCTTTTTGCTGGCATAGGCCTATTCACTGTGAATAATTTCGCCGCATTGGGAGATGATGCAATATTGTTGGGATCAGGGGATTCTGTTGAGGAAACAGAACCAAAGTTCAAGAAACCTATGGAATCAGAGAAGATCATGGATATGCCATCATCCTCGATCGATGCATCCGTGTTGCTGTTTGTGATGGATGGAAGCTGGCAATCCATGGAATGATCAATGGACCCTGATGTGGGAGCTAATGTGTTCAAGCCATTGTTCTCATTGATCAAAGAACAAGAGCCAAATTCAACAATGGTTATGCCACTGTCCCAAATGGGCTGTCCTCCTGAATCTCCATTTAGATTCCAATGATCTTGCTCCATTAGGCACACATTGCTTGGCTCGCCAAACGGGTTCTCCGAGCATCCGACACCCTCATCAATGTGTTCCTGATGGTTGATGATCCTCATAGGTGCATGAGGGAACAATGGCGAGGGACTCCAATGCAAGCTCTCCATTGCTATCCCAACACCACAAACTGAACTGCGTTGCGAAACAACCAACAGAACGGAATGTAAGACACGGAAAGCGAGGTGGGAGATCTGTTCCTTATATGCTGGTATATGATGATTTCTTTGTAGCCTATATACAAGCTCTATAACAGCATTAACAAACAGGTGATGCAAGAACTTGCAAGTGGAAACATTGACTTGTAGAGCAAAAAGGCATAACAAAATGCATGGGAACTTTCAACTTTTTGGCCTCCATGTCTCAAATTGCATCAATAATTCATCATAAAAACAATCAAGATGATCCCAAAAAAAGGGTTGAATAGTGAGAAATTGGTTGCAGGAAAAAAAAAGCATGAAGTCATTACCTTGAGCTTGAGCTGATAGAAGAGGAAAATGTTCATTTTTTTTTTCTTTTTATTATGTGTTCCATGCTTTTATAGCTAGGAAGGATGAGGTGATCCAATTTTTGTCTAGAGTCGTCACATAATAGTACTACTTGTAGTGCTTTAAGCATGTCTAACTATAAAGAACTTCAGGATGTCTACTTGGCGCAATTCGGTGTTAATTCCGATCCAATCAGAAGCATTCATATGTTTGTTGTCATCGGATCTTATCATTCGTTATATTCTTCCGAGCCTGGTCCGACTATTGTTCTATGTGTTGATTCTGTTAAGGAAACCGACAGATTAATCGCAAATTGATGGTAAGAAAAGGATAACTTTTGTTAACCTATATATACTAATGGAAGTTTTAGAAAAGATATGAGTCTTGCTCATACGCTTGTAACATTTCTATTGTCTGCACGCACGACTCCGCTCTCTCACGATTTTTCCCTGCCTATCAGACTCACGCTCGCTTCAACAAACTAAAAATAGTGTATAGCATCAAGGGTTATTCTTGTACCTTGTTTTGGTCAGGTTGGTGAGGATAGTGCAATGCTAGTTTCCAGCACATGGGCATGAAATTTCATAGGAAACAACTTGGAGTTTATAAACAATTGCAGGAAAGTGGTGTTTGAGAGCTGACAGTTCCTATTGGTTTGCGCTCCATATACAGCCTGCAGCAGTGAAGAATGATGCAAACAGGTCTAAAATCTAAATGACGTAGGAGATGATGTTAGAGGAAAAATGGTAAACTCAACTTGGTACAACGCAAGTATAAATATAAGCTCGAAATTTAATTTCATAAAAAATAAAGAGATTCATAAAATTAATGTTTCAGACAAATCGATATTTCGTAAAAATAGATAATGTCTGTTTGAGTTTAACAATGATTGACAAAATGAGAGAGTGAACACAAGCCAATTTGCTATTGTAACGATCGAGTCTTTCGGGTAAAGCTTAAACCATTACGTAATTATGTTGGAAAGTTATGTTATGACTTACTATCAATTTGAAACAGGAACGAAACTGAAGAAAACAATGTTTGATAGTAGAATATACTACTCAGAATCTCGGATTAATGTTGAAAGGGACGAATAAAGCATGATGAGCACCAGTTATCCATCTGGGTTCTTCTATTGGGATTGAAAAGGCAGAGTACATGTCACATGATGCCCATTCGTTCCAGCTAAGTTAATAACTGACCTGTTCCTCGTCTCGCTCTTTTTAAGGCTCTACACCGTTTTTTTAACTCCCTTGCCCTTGTCTGTGTGCCGACTGACAATATTAACGACGTTTTTTTTTATGTTTAGTTGTCGAAAAATTCTCTGCACGATTAGAAAACTTGGGAAACATATCACCAACTTACAATTCAGATAATTTAATCATGGACAATTATATTTCAATAAAACAACAAACCTACATAATTCTACGAACATGAAACTACATGATCAAAAATAAATAATCAAATTAATTATGACTGAGTTAATTTTTCTCAATATCCTTTTAAGGTGAGATAAACTCCTTGACAACCTGTATTCAATTCAGATTGGTCACTCGTGCAAAAAGTGGAGCCCACACCTCACGTGACCCCAACATGCCCGTTCACACATGTGCCCTCTTCATTGGCCAAAGGGTTCATGATTTCAAATCCCGTAACGGCCTGTCCTGGCCCACAGATCAAGACATCGGCCTTCAGGCCCACACTTGCCTCCTCCGTGTCCAACTCAACTCATCGTGTAACAAATTTTCAAAGTAACATTATCCAGTTACCAGATTATGCGCATCTGCAACACCACATTGTCACACTTTGTCTTCCACATACCAAATTAATTCTCCCTAGTTTGATACTATAGCATATGATTAATTTGTTGGTTGGCCACAAGTATACCGTTTTGTCTATGTAGATCTTAACATCACATTTACATGAAACACGAGAAGCTATTTATCAAAATGAACACACACTTGTAAAATGGTACATGTACAAGGACAATGACGAAAATGTACAAATACCAATGATTCACATGTCATGAATGGATATCCATTTCAGGAAAGGGCAACATCAACACGTTCATACAAGCAAACATGCAGTCCTTCAGAAAGAAAAAGGGGACCTTGTGATTGCTTCCAGAAAACCTTCCATTCGAATTCATGAATGCAAATTTTATCATCAAATCATGTTGTTTTTGTTAGGAAAAATCTGTAATAACGATAACGAAAAGTACAACGATGGAAGAACACGAGACTTAGAGACGTTGTTATCAACTTAATTTCTTTAAAGATTTATCCATCCTCTCTTCGTAACACGAAAATCGCTTTGGGTTTATACGAACAACCCTTCAAGATACAATGAGAACTGCGAGAAGTGATCCCGAAGAAACCCCTTGAAATCTCTTTATTAAATTTGAGAGAAATCGATATTGTGTTTGTGGAGGTTTCTTGAATGTATAATTATAATGTGTTTTGATCTTATTTAGAGTACAATAAGAAAAGTTGTTTCAAATCCGGAAAAACACATTCATAAATAAAAAGTCATGATTTTTTGAGGGAAAACCGTTTTACGTTTGCAAGAGAAATTACATTGCACTTGGACGCCACTTAAGCCCACGCCCGGACGCTTTGATGATTTTACTGAACCATCGTTGGGACACCATGGACGCTTCGAGGATTTTACTGGTTCAACGTTTTCTACCTGTGCCGGGACGCTTTGATAAAAATCATGGTTCCCATTTTTCCTTGCCTCAACACACTTCCTTAAGGCACAAAACATTTAGTATTTAGGACTAAATTTGTCCAAAAAAAATACAGAATACACGGGCGATTGGTGCTTTACAAGCCCAAGCCCAGCCCAGACCGACGTTCGCGCGCGCGTATTTGTAAGGCCTATATGTCTTAACAATTAATTCAAGAAAGATGTATTGGAGAAGTCTTTATATAGGCTTTCTTCACTTTCCACAATTTTAATGTGGATAAATATTTTCAAACAATCTTTACTTCCTTTTCATTACACCTATACAAGTTTCTGTATAAATTTGGTTTTCATCACAATTGTATGTCACATATTATGTAACCATATTAAGCTCCAATAACTACACTTAAGGAAAAAACATCAACAATCTCCTACTTGGTTCGAAACTTCTTTACCGATTAATTAATCTCCGAGCCTTTTATGCATAAGGAATAGTTGCTTTCGCATTAAACCTTTAATAGTGTTAGTCCCTCAAAGCCAAATCGATTTAGGTGATGTCCGAAGATTAAACCCACAAATCTTATGATAAGACCGGAGGTACCATACACATGCAATTCTCCTTTCACGATGAGAAGTCCGCTCACTTAGCATTTTTATGGTCATGTGCATATCCCGATTTCATGAACATCTAACGTGTAAACCATAACATCGCATGAAAAACGACACCACTTCTAATTCATATAGATGAGATTTTATGCATTTGTTATTAGAACATATTCAAACCTCATTAAGAGCACACATATAAGTTTTTACACAAATTTGATTTTCATCACATTTGTATATCACATATTATATAACAATATTAAACTCCAATAATTACAATTAAGGGAGCAATTTCATCCATTTTTTGTCGTTAACAAACAAAGTTTGTTTGTTGTTACCCTATCCTCATCGGTGATAATATTCATGCAAGAGAGTTTCGCTAATAATCTATTCATCCATTGAACGTATAGGTCAGGGTCACTCACCCCTTCAGTACATTGGGTTATCAAATGATATGGAGTCCTCCTGTACTAAAACAATTATAATATTTTTTTTATATTATTTAATATAATTTTTAGGAGTTTTGTTGTACATCTTAACGATACTAAAAAATTAGAACATCGACGTCAGATTATAATAAATAACTTAAATTATCATCAATATTTTAACGATAATTTTTCAAAAATTGATATTTAATCGTTTTACGATACAAATCAAATTTCATCTCGATAAATACATATAATCAATCTATTATAATTATTTTGATTCCAAGCCACAATATTTCCCTCACACAATTGCTTGTTGCAACAACTTTAGTCATCATATGGCAAAAAAAAAAAAATTCCAGAGAGATTCAATCGTTAAAATCCAACAATCCAACAATTCGATTCACAATCCAACAATTCAAGGCCTAGAAAGCAAAATCGGAGTTCTATCAACAGCGAGACTCAGCAATGGAGACCAGCGAGGCGATGAAACCCGTCGAACAACAAACTCAAACAAACGAAAATGAAGCGACAGTTTTCTCGAAACACAACGAATCCAAGCAGGCAAAACCTTGTCACGGCGAGTGAGATCAAGAAACGGTTGAATAGAACAAGAATTCGGGGCTTCGATTCCTGGGTTTGTTACTGATTCCAATTTCCGAATGATATGTGTATGATGTCGAGAAGGGTTAGTTCAGTCGCCCTCGAGTAGGATTAGGATTATTATGTGAGCTTATGTTTACCATGGAGTTATCAACAGAGTCAATGGTTTGTTAGCACAGTTTTTAGGCGATGGTATAAAAGTGACTGGTATTTTGTATCTTGCCACACATAAGCCTGAAATTAACATCTAGGTTAAAGTACAACGACTACATGACTGTTGTGGGTTGGCATTACGACGACGCTAAGGCGTTTTCCCATTCAAACTCATCTAGCTCCGGTTCGTGGTAGGAGATGGAAAAATGGTCTGTTTAGCATCTAATGTCGAGATCGTTTTGTGACCGTTCTTACATTTATAGAACCAGTATGACCCTTAGCACAACTTATTTCAGGTAATTCTTCACACCTAATAACATTGGCGATATGGTTCATGATTGCATTTGTTTTATGATATTCTCGAAGATAATTTTTGTTGGGGCTAAAACTATTTGGCATGTAGGGTGCGTGAATATGGTCCCGTTGCTCGCTAATACAATAGCCATGACCCTCCCCTATATTCTCTTGGTTACAAATGGCAATGTTGGCTATTTAATACATAATCTAAGTCGAAGCAAATCAATCCAGTACACATTATATAAGTACTTATTGAATATATTCATTCTTGTATCCATCCTGATTTTGCTTGGTCTATTACAATGGCTACAAGAGACGATCATGGCATCAGAGCTCGACGATGCCTTGTTGTCTTGGTAGCCATATGGCTCCAAAGCCCTTTAGCTCAAGGAAGGCATGATGTTAGTGTAAAGCTGGCGAAGGCACCAGATGGCACTGTCCGAACCTTCGAGGTTAATCGAGTTCTTCAGTTGCTTCATTCAAAATTTTTGTTCGTGGCAGCGATCCCCATATATGGATGTGAACTTATACAGCTAATCACTTTTCTGATTCATATTGTGCAGGGTGACGATGGAGACGTCATAGATTGTGTTGTTTTTCACAAGCAGCCGGCTTTCGAACATCCTCGCCTTCGTAACCACAAAATACAGGTTTGATTTGGATCCTACTGTATGAATAAGATTTCATTGTGGTTCAGCAACAAAGCCATGGATCTTATGGAGCAAATATGGATGTTGATCCTTTCAGTTGCATTTAACCAGTTCAG
>JAOVYX010003543.1:0-10924 GCA_035668315.1 Drosera spatulata
GTGGGGGTAGGGGAAAAGTGGCACCTCCTTAGAATTAAGTTTAGTGAGTGATATCTCATTGAAAATAAATCTTTAAAGTGATACTTGTGGAAAATTTTCACTTTATATAATACATTGAATAGATATTAGATTGGATTAGATTAGGTTAAAATAATAAATTAGATTATTTATTATTTATTATAATATTAGATTAGATTAGATATTAAATAAGTTTTTTATTTGTTATGTAAAAGATTAGACTGTTTTTGTTTTTTAATTAAACTAGCGTGTCACCAGCGCGATGCGTAGGGAAAGTCTTAATCTGATAGATGATTAATTATTGATAAATTTATCGTTTATAGGACTAATTATCTGGATATCGTCAATATTTCATTGGCTATGTTATGTATATATCATCATAGATTTTTTTTTAAAGTTATTTTGATTTTATCGAGAATATTTAAAAGGTTCTTGAAATATATATAATCCATAACACTTTTTCGTTTGATCTTGTTATAAAAAAGTATTCACGTAAAAATCAAGATATCTTTTATCATAGAACGAATTTTGCAACTTTTTATCCAATCGATGGTCAAATCCATGATCTAACTTGATAAAACGAAATGAATAAACGAAAAATAGGAAAAAAAAAAAGGATGATTTTTATTACTTTTTTTAATGAATTTTTAAATATTATAATGTGAAAAAATGGCTTTTTTTATCCAATGTCAATCATGCGTAAGGGATAACATGAGTGTAAAAACAATATTATTAAAATAATTTTAAAATTATTTAAATATATCATTTATGTTTGATAATGTGGTCAAATGTTTTCATAAAATTTCATTTGGGTGCAAATGACCATAACATACAACCTTTCAAAAATAATGATAAAAACATACACACGGATTTAGAATTCCAAAAACATACAAACTCTCCACTCCCTCTCTTTCTATACCGCCCCCGACTTTCCGCGCTGGAAGACACGTGAGCGTTACGCCGTCACGGACCCGGTCCGTGACAAGGCTAAACAAACCGAATGGATTTTAGGGGTACAGAAGTCAATGAACTATAAACAGTAACCGAATTCATAGCTTACGGTCCTAAATACCTGTTTAGTTATAATATTAAAGCAAAACCAATGCAGATCGATTATTACATTTAATCAATATAGACATCTGATCTGTTATAATATCCAAAGTACGTGGATTCATCTATATACATGCAAGCTCTCTCTAAGAGCCTTCAGGCGCTGCTGGGGGTATACCTACAATTGAAAAACATAACCGTGAGGTAATGAAACTCAGCAACCTCAGGTGTATGAATCCCTATTATAGGGAACTTCCACTAACAGTTATGACGACCGTCGAAAATCCCTAAAATATTTTTATATATATAGGAAAATATGGACGCCATATCACACAACATCGTTTCTCATTTCTTTATATGGCTTTGTATCGCTTTTAAGAGTCATTCCTTTCTTTTTCATTTAATTAGGGTTCATGCCTCGACTCAAAAGCAGCGACAACTCCAAGGACATGGCCGACTCGGAGTACAGAGATAAGATAAAGTGTCAATCGTCAGTCGGGCTATCCAATAGGTTCCGTTTTCGCACCTGCATATTCTGTGCGTCGCCTTGCACCTCTTGTGCGCATTCAATGAGGTATCATTTGCCTGCATTGAGATAATTTGGGCCTCCCTGTAAAGAGCAATCCGTGATCCCGCCACAACGACGTAGAAGCCGTTGCATGCATGCAAAGAGAATGGGGTATGCCCATCGCTCCCTAGTTAGTTTTCACCCGTGACGATGACTGAAAGGATAATTCAAGAGTGCAATGACTCAAACCCAAGCCACCAAGGCTATTCAAGGAAAACAGATGATCGCAATGGATCGAAGAAGGGACACCATGTTCGACCTTCTCAATAATTTCAAGAAAAACGACCAACGATCCAACGGATCCATAAGGGATGTCAATGCCGTCTTTATCAGATCAAGGAGGCAATATTTCTTATTCGTTTGCCTTTCGTTAGTTCACATGGATAGTGAGACCATACTCCACATCCCCCGTTCCCTTTTTATTATTAATTTAGTGGTCGTTTTCATTTATTTTTCGTGAGGGTATATACATTATAAGGGTGTATTCTAGTTCGTTTCAACCCCAAATACCCCATCACATGTTAAACGTGATCGTATATGCGCGTTTGACGTTATATTTTCATGCTTAAGTGTTATATATCTCAAATACGCATTTAGATTTAAGGTTCGGGGCACGAAAATGTATTTTTCCTGTTCGCGGGCGCGACGGTACTGTTTGGCCAAATGCTGATTTTTCTTCTATCGCGGTCGCGACCCAGGATGGTCGCGGACGCGACAGTTCACTGGCTAGAATCCTGCAGGAACCTCTCTGCCCGAACAACGGTTCCTCAATTCGCACCACAACGTATCCAAACACATCACACACAACCTCTCTGCAGGAACACTATTCATGTTTTGATCG
Source organism: Drosera spatulata (assembly GCA_035668315.1). Taxonomy (NCBI): domain Eukaryota; kingdom Viridiplantae; phylum Streptophyta; class Magnoliopsida; order Caryophyllales; family Droseraceae; genus Drosera; species Drosera spatulata. The sequence goes on from JAOVYX010003543.1 coordinate 2,478, forward strand.
CTAGATCTAAATCTTCGTGGGATGAGAACTCCTATACTCATTTTTATTACTTGTTACGACACGTACATTTACATTTAGACATGATATACAAAGTCGCGAACAATAGAGGTTGGGACGGAGATATGACTAAGGTTACGGATTAGATAAATTGATGAATTATAATTTTTTGGAATTGTTTTTTCTTGTGTATGATTTTGTCATTTTTTTTTCAAGTTTTTGTATGTTTAGGAAACCCTAAACAATATGAATATATATATCTTCTATAGTATAATCTATATCAAATTATCGTGATATTTACTCATTTTATTTTTACTGAAATGATTATAGTTATGCAATTAATCGTATCACATTATGAATCAGATCAAGTTGTTATAGTATGTGATATAAAAAATTTTGGATTTTTTTCTTTTTTGTCAAAAATCTTGATTTTTTGTAGTAAAATATTTTTAATCGTATCATTTTCTCGCAATAATTAACACTAACGATAAAAATATTTGCACGTATATTTTTTTGTCATGACATATATAAAGGGTCGATAATATCTATAAACTATAAAAGAGGAAATATAATTTTTTTTTCATAATTTCTAATGTCGATTGTTAAATATATTGAAATTAAAATTATTATTGAACCCTAAATGACACTTGAATTAATATATATATCATTACAAAAAAATCCAATTCGGGAGACTAAGAAAAATAGTTGCGAAATGGATTTTTTTAATCGCTAAAACAACATGGGTTTGGCGACTAAAAACCTTAGTCGCTAAAAATTTCCTCGTGAATCAAATTTGATGATTAAACAAAAAAAAAATAGTCACAAAAATAGTGACTAACGCGATTTTACTCGTCATTTTGACGACTAAAAATAGTTTAATTTCTAATTTTTTTGCGAATCATATTTTGATATTAGTAGCTAAATTAGCGTCTATTTCTTACATAATAGTCGTGAAATTAACGATTGAAACTTCATTAATCGTCATCTTTTAAACCTATAAAAGAATAAAAAAATTCTAGAAGTGACATCATCATGATAGCATGCTGATGTATCATCTGTGTCATCCCAGTTGGTGCCTACATGACACTATACGCATGTGATTCGAACCCAAACCAATACGCATGAAAACCCTTGTACAAACCATTATGGCAAATAAAAATCCTGACTCCATATTGCTAATGTAATTTATGAATTGCTCGATTTTCCACAACGAGATTTCATATATAGTAGTTAAATTTATGAGTACAGTGAAATTTGATAGCAAAAACCGTTGAAATTATCATTTTTTAGAAAGGAGTATATTCTTATTATTAGTAATAGAATTTATTTATCTTGATTAAAAAAAGAAATCATTGAAATTAACTTAATTTGTCCCTAATTAAATCATTAAAAACAAATTTATTCAATTTTAGCTACTAATGTTGTAAGTTAGTCTCCAATTTCGCTACTAATATATAAGGTAGTCGTAATTTTAGTTACTAAAAAGTTTCTTAGTCGTTAAAATTTGCTACTAAAACTTTTCAACAAATGACCCAAACATACACATGGGTTGTTCTTCTCCTGCAGTTAAAATTGGAAACAATCCAAGTTTGTTGCGATCTCTTGTAAATTGTAATAATCCTGATTTTGTTTTATTTTTTGTACATGCGCTCTGTTTCATTTTTGTACATGCGCTCTATTTCATTTGTTCATACACTCTGTCTCATTTTTTGGGTGATGTCGAGATCTGATGATGCATAGTCTCGTATCAATATCATGTTTCATTTTTTATTCATGCACTCAATTTCATTTGTTCATACATTCTGTTTCACTTGTACATGCGCTCTGTTTCATTTATTCATGTGCTCTATTTCGAAACAGAGTGTCTGTTCTAACAGGAACTCGATTTTTTTTTTGTACTGACATTCTGTTTCATTTTTGTAATGATGCTCTGTCATTTTTTTTTTATCATGCTTCTATTTTGATTTTATTCGGACGCTCTGTTTCATATTTCGGCGACATGATCACTTTTCGATGAAGATTCGCATGATGTTTCAGATTTCGGCCGGAGTCCGAGGAAGATTTTGCGGACGTGGCCGAATTCCGCGAATATTGGACGATGATAGGGGTTAGGGTGAAGATGAGAATAACACTCCATTTTGTTCCAAACTTGCTTCTTGTTTTTGCTTTTTCGGGGCTTCCATTGTTTTTTACTTTAGTTTTGGGGTTAGTACTTCACTCATAGGCTTTGGGTTCCTTGTTAGCAGGTATCACAACGAACTATATGTTTATCCTACGATGTATGTTTTGGGCTCTTTTACCTCTAACTAGAAATCTCGTAGTAGTAGAAGAAGAATGTTATGCTCAAAACCCCCATGTCTTTCTTGGTTGGACCAACCCCACCGACGATTTCTGACAAGACTTTCCTCATTTTTCGAGCAAGAAGCAGAACAAAAATCAAGCTTTCTAAATGAGATTGAGTTTCATGCAGGCTTGAAAGATGCTATTTGCTACTATTCTATCTATTTGTGTATTAAGTTCGAAGAAGATTATACATTTAAATAATATGAATGAATTATATGTTTTTTTTAAAATTTTGATTTCTTTTGTATCTTTTTGTTATTTTTTTTAAGTTTATTGATATTTAGCTAATTCATCCAAATTTTTATTAATCACTAATTTTGCTATTAATACTTAAGATAGTTGTAATTTTAGCTACTAAAAATTTTTCTTAGTCGCTAAATTTACTACTAAAAAATTTTTTACTGTTAATTTTACGACTAAATTATAGTTAATCATCAAATTTGAGACTAAATAATTTTACTCGTTGATTGTGCGATCAATATAAGTTTTAGTCGCAAAATTTACGACTAATATTTTTATTTGTTAGCTAATGACCATTTTTTTGTAGTGTGTGTATATATATATTATGGATATTAATATAGGATGACAAATCATGGGATGGTACTCCAAATTAAGAATATACTATGTAAAACCTTTTGTAACTATTTTAATACCTTTGGTATTTACATGGCAAAAACTTGGAAATGAAAAGTTGCTCTTTTAGATAGAATATAAAAATTGATAACATTTATATACTTTTAATTTCTTTATCATAACAAAGCAAGAAACTAAAGGAAAGTTGATATGCTGCTATACAATTGCAAATCAAGTTTACGATTGTCCCTCCTCATGTCCCTTATAACTCGACATAGATTCTAACTTGTCACTTGTAATCATAGTTGCTATGTCGAAAGTTTGGATCTTATGACAAATGTATAAAGAATTTATATTGTTGTATCTTAAAGTTCAACCAAATGAGAGGTTGCTATTTGTATCTGCAGCGATCATAATCCGAACTAAACATGTTAATTGATTTTTTTTTCATTACGTCTATCGCGATATTGTCCCAATGATAATTCACATGGAGCATTATAACTTGGAGTATATGTTTGATGGACAATGATGGAGCCAAATCAAAGCAAATCAAACCAAATCTCTATTTCATTACACTACTGTGTCTCACAAGGTGCGAAAAACGTCTTAATTTTATAAATGACTAACTATTCGATCGGGATTATTTATTTTGATATCGTCAATGTTTTATTGGTTACGTATGCATCATTATAGATTTTTGTGAAGTTACTTTGATCTTATAGAGAATATTTAATACATCCTTAAAACATTTTCGTTTAATTTTCTTATAAAAAATTTTCATGTAAGAACCAAGGTATCTTTTATCACAGAATGAATTTTGCATCTTTCTATCCAATCGATTATCAATTCCATTAACAAAATTGATAAAATAAAATGGATAGACGAAAAATATGGAAAAATATAATGATTTTTTTTCCTCCTTTTTTGAATGAAGTTTTAAAATACTGTAATGTAAAAAATTATCATTTTTTTATCCAAATATCAATCATGCGCAGGGGACAACATAGATGTAAAAAAAATTATTAAAATAACTTTTAAATTATTTAAATATTTCATTTATGTTTGATAATGTTGTCAAATATTTTCATAAAATTTCTTTTGGATAAACAATATGAATGTATATGTCTTTTGTAATATAATATGTATAAAATTATTATGATATATACTCCATTTTTTTTACTAAAATGATTAAAGTTATTAAATTAATCGTATCACACCATGAATCAGAACAAGTTGTTATAGGAGAGAATTACCAATTAGTTGTTATTTACTTCATTAATTATCAATAGATCATATTGCAAAATTTTTATTATCAATTAGTTTTAAAATTCAAATCATGATCTTATTTACCTCTCTACTTAAAAAGAAAAATATTAAAAGAAAATAAAATCACAAGAAACAAAACGAAATCCACATTCGTTGAAATCATTTTCTTCAAGCAAATTACAAGGGTATACATACTGAGATGATTGGTGATCATCGTTATCAAATGAATTAGTATCTCCTTCTTTATCTGAACTCCTTCTCGAACCATGTTAGAAGCCATCCAAGTTTCGACTTCTTCCAGCATAGTCAGCAGCTATTCTTATGAACCTTGAAGAACAAAGGGTCGCAGAAATCCACACTTTCTCGATCAAAAACTCAAAATCGATAATCAAATCAAAGCTTCGTTCTTGTTACTTCGATCGATGATTCGATTCCTCGATTAAGCGCCAGCGAAAAAGGAAGGGACGGAATCGAGGTCGGTGGTGGTGGTGCGATACGGAGATTGAAGAAGTTTGGGGTGGGAGATGAGCGATGTATGAAATGGGAAATATTTTATCACGTTATATGAATTGAGAATTATTTTGTAAAACATGTATCCTAGTGGAATTTTCTGAAAATCTTATGACAATACTAACCGTTACTAATAAAAAACAACAACAACAACATATCTTTGAAAAAAAAAAAATCCTTGTACTCATAGAAAAACAACATATCTTTGTATCAAAAAAAAAAAATCTTAAAAATCTTCTAACAATACTAACAGTTACTAATATACTCGCTCTCTCCCACTTATTTTGCATCATTTTGACTTTACACCTATATCGATGCAAAACTTGATACGCGTATAACGACGATCAAACGTAATTTTTTTATATAAATTATCGTGAGACATCAATGGTTATGTACGTCGATCTAATACATGTTGCGGAAAAAACGATTAGACGTAATTTGATATGAAAACGAGACTTGTATTCATGTGTATAGAATAATACAAAATACTTACATGTTTTAAAATATATGGGAGGAGGGAGTAGGAAGTTTTAACAATTATATCTTGAATAATTTTTTAAATCATCTAGTGTTTATAATGGATCTTTTAATCTCTATTATTTACATATATTTTTTAATACTCGATTTTGAATGATATAATCCCTTCGTTTTATAATATAGGTAATGGTTTGATCCGACACATGGATTTATATGTGTGTTGAATTTGTGTGTATTTTGATGAAGAAAGAATATTTTTTTGGTGATATTGAGATTTACTGTAACAGTTATGGAAGGAGATAGTGGATGCATTATAACAGATGATGATTATTTTGGTAATTTTTTATGTGCGAGCGTTATTAAATATGGTATATTGTATATATTTTGGGACGATCCAAATAGACAAATGTTGTTTGGAAGGAGTATAATATACTGTGTTAGCATATCTATTTTGATTGCGTATGATTATAACGATTTCAAAATCTTATATATATATATGTCCCATTAAAAACACAAGCAATAAAATTATTCAGCATCGTCTGCGAGCTGAGGCAGAGATGAGGGCTGCGACAGTGGAACCGTCGATAGAATATGGGGATATGCTTGCAACGTTGGATCCTTCTACGGCATCGAAAACTTCCCAGAAGAGGAAGGGAACAACGATTGGAGAAATCATTTGGGGCAGCCGACCATCGGAAACAGACCACCTATCAAGAGTGGTTGTTTGTCACTGCTCGCCCGATCTCTTAGGATTGGATCGGACCGTATGATGGTCCAATAGTATGTCGGACCGATCTGATGATGCGGGACCGATCTTAAGATGAATCAAACGATCTGCACACCAGGAACTAAGAAAACGTCGTTAGCCGAGAGATCGAGGGGCGTATCTCGGACGCCCGTTCCGACGCTCAAGTTAGTATGTATCCGATCTGAGTGAAAAAGAGAGAATAAGAAAAAATGTGGAATGGGGAGGAGATTGAGAATGAGAGAAAATACTTCCTTGAAAATGGTGAAGGGTATTGATAGAGAAGGAAACCTTATTTGGGTGTGCTTTTCCCTTATCTTTCAAGCCCCATTTTTCTTATGTTGATTCTTTCTTCTTATCAATGGAATAAGCATTTGACTTGACTTGTCATTGATCATAACATTGATTTGGATGATTATCAGCGGCTTATGTTCATGCTCTTGCTCTAAATCTTCCAAATCTTTCAGATTAGAGGAGGAGGACGATGGCGACGACAACGACCAACACGGAAGAACAGCTGCCGCAGATCCACTAGCGAAGGGATGCTCCTCCATCGAAAAAAATGCTCGATATTGACGAATATAATGAATGCGTGGATGAGTATTATCTACAGTGGCCTAAATCCAAGGTCATCCATTCTTTCTAACCTCCTGCCTGCTGTTGTTGTTGCAAATATGTGATCTTCTCACAGATTTCACTTTTTAATTCGTTAACTGGTTGCATCCAATCGTTTCTTATGTCTTATATTTTCGCATATTGCAGGGGTTTGATGTTCCTCCTCCTCCTACCTTTTTACATTGTGTAATTCATCCTCTCAATTCTGAAGATCCTAAAGCTGTCAAGCTGGCTCACTTTGCTATCAACATGCAAAATGGAATAACACATAAGCGAAAGAAGCAGGTTCAGTTGTTATCTCATTGAAAACCACTCATTCCCATCACTGTCATTTATTCATGTGCAACAGTCTGTGCATATTGTCTATTCTATTATGTGCATGGTAACAAGATGGAGTTTGTCAATGTTATCAAGGCAATGGAACAAAAAATGGATCCCCTAGTCTACTATCTTACCATCCATGCCAAAGATGTTGATGCTGACAAGCTCGTAACCTACCAAGCTAAGGTCCACAACGACGGTCGTGGTGGGAGGAACAGGCTTTTCTTTTTCAGAGAAGCTCCGCATGACTAGTCAGGTAAATCTCTTGATGGTCAACAATGTGCAGATTTTCTTGAACTCTTTTAGCTCTCTCTACTTATTTGCTTAGCACCATACTACAGTTTTGATCAGTTCTGCTTCGAACTTTCCATTGTCTCAACTTCCATATTGTTTGACCCTACAACCAAGAGATTGAGTTGTGACAGCTCATGCGTGACTCAATCATATGAATTCCAATTTTATCTTAAATTCATTGGGTTTTTTTTTTTTCGATTACGAAACTATTTCCCTACGGTCCAGTGGTGCATAATGCCAGTTCCTGTATCTTTCAGTTTCTTAAACCCGAGACTGTTTTATGTCGAGCGTTCTGTATTTCAAGGATGAGTATGGGTGCAGGAGAAAGGGAAAAAAATGATGTTCCATGGAATATGGATCTGCTCTATTTTGAATTCGATAACATGGCCTGTGCCTCTTTGCTTTTCCAGTGATGCATAAGTTGACGATGATTTCCCCTGTTTGCACTATATATAGTTGAGACGTGTTGCTGATCCTCTCTAGTCAACACATGAATGTTTAGTGTCTCTTCAGTGGATGGAGCTTGACTAGTATATATTGATTGAAATACTGTTAGTTTGTTGTTTGTCATGTTAATCCACGTCAGACAAAGTTATATAATTAGATATATATATATTAGAATTAGATTCATATATTTTCTTTCCACAAACCCGCATGGATTGTAAGGCTGGGGCTCCAAAAAGATTATATAAACTCGACTTCAGGATGAACTTGTATGACATCAACACTCCAAGGTCTCTGATACCTATAATAGAATTTCTCGCCTTGAATACTGTTCATCGCTATCTGATACGAACCTTTTCAAGAAAAGATCCAAACTCCAAAAATTAAGAGGGGAGATGCGTGGGATAAAGTTAATATGACCTTTTTCCAAAAAAAAAATATAAACTCCAGAAACATGGAAAAACAAGAAAATGGATTTAGAAATAAACCTTAGATACAAATCTTGTTTGTTCACTACAAAAAAATTGGCTCACGGGCGACTAAAAAAAAAAATTAATCGTCCTTTTTGCGACTAAAACTTTTTTTTTAGTCACCAATACAAATGCCTCAATTTTTAAAAAAAACCTGCTGGAAATTAGCGACTAATATGGATTTTAGTCGCTAATTTGACGACTAATTTTACTTTTAGTCGCGAATTTTGCGACCAATTTTGTTTTTAGTCGTCATTTTGACGATTAATTTTACTTTTAGTCGCGAATTTTGCGACCAATTTTGTTTTTAGTCGTCATTTTGGCGACCAAGTTTGTTGTTAGTCGCCAAAATCTTGTGACCCGAGGTTGCTTTTTTATAAGTTCTGTAAACC
>JAOVYX010003544.1:0-10923 GCA_035668315.1 Drosera spatulata
CTCTTAGTGAGCCTACTAGAGGGCCATTTGGGATAGATAGTTTGGTGCGTATTGGGATGATATCTTTTGACCGCGGTTTGTACTATTTCACTACGAGAGCTTGTGAGCTGCCTCGTACTGTCACTGTATACCTCAAATCTTCGATGTGATCAATCCTCAGACCTCTGCCCCAACCTTAGCAACCATCTCTGCTGCACTACAGTCTACCGCAACTCAGTACCGTTGAGACCTCGTCCGTACCGAGTCACCGCTGCAACCTTGTCTGCATCCAGATCTGATGCAATCCTTCATGCATTGCTGTACTGGCCCTTGTGTACAAGGTTGATCCCAGATCCTGAAACGTTTGTAGGTCTTTTGTTGTCCATTCACGTCTTACCTGCCTTGCTGAAATTCTCTGTAGTAGTCTGTATCTGGTGGCCATCTGCTCTCCAGCATCTAACCTAGGCTGCAGATTACCAACTAATTCCTAGCCTTAGGACACTAACAACATGATGGCTAATATTTCTAAGTTTTATTCATCAATTTCTATAGAACTGGAGGGATTGCACATTCTTATCAATCTCCCCCTAAATTGATGCTAACAAAAATTCTAAGTAAAACAACAACCTTACTAACTAAATATAGTGTTTAAAAAGAAAATTAATCCTGTTTCTTAGACTAAAGTGTAGCAAAGGATAAATCCTTTCTACATGTGATGCCCACTGCCTTTGCTATGTTTATGAGGCTGATCCTGTGATGTTCTATGGTGCCTTCTTTTCTCCCTATGGGGCTCCTCCTCCTGAGATCTGTGCCTTAATGACCTCTCCCCCTGAGACCTTTGGCTTGATGACCTCTCCTCACGAGGCCTTTGCAGCTTTGCAGCCCTTTCTCCTTCTGCTGCTGCTGTTGATTTTCTTTTGAGGTTGTCTTCTTCTTTCCCTTTTTCTGCTGCCTTCTCCCCAGATAACTTTTTTGCTTCTTTCCCTTTCTCTGTTGCCTTCTCCCCCTTTTTGTTAGCATGTAGTGCTGCCATAAGGGCTTTAATTACAGCGCGAATGGCTTTCAGTTCAGAGGTGGTTGTCTGCTGGGCAGCCGTGGCCTTGTCAGTTTCAAGCTGAAGCTTATTTTCTAGCTAGCTGAGCCTTGTGTCATTGTTGAGGATATGTTCTTTAAGCCACCGTTGAGTGGTCTGCAGAGAAGCTTACAGTTTGCGAAGGTCAGCTAAGTGTTGGCCCCTTAGCTTGTTTAGATTGAAAGAGCTGAGTCTGTACTACTGGAGGTTTAGGGCATTTGCCCTCTGAATTTGGTCAATAAGTCCTTCAGCCATGTGTGAGAGAGAATCATGGAAGTCTGCAAAGCTTTTGATTCTTGTTGTCTTCTCAACTTGCAGCTCGCCGACAACTGGTTCAAGTTTGTCAAGAAGGTCCTTGAACGCATCCTTTATCCATTGATGCATGGTGTAGGTGTCCTGATCCAGTTCCCTTAGTCTGTACTCCACTGGAGTCTCTGTTGGAGATGATTGTTGATGTGCGGGGATGTCAGATTGGGCCATTGTTCTTGCAGTAGAAGAAGGCCTTTCATGGATTGGTGTCAATCTGACGTCTGCAAGGGCTTGCCTCAGACTTTTAGCTGTAGTCTTGGGTGTCATTTGGATCTCAGATGTGCCACTATAGAGCAGGCCTTGAGGAAAGCCCACTGAGGGTGGATCTACCCTGGTTTGCACCAGTCTGAATGAGAAGGGCAGTAAAAACATCAAGTTTAGAGGAGATACACCTTGATCGTGCATCTATTCTTGATCGGAGGGGGTGTCAATCATCAGGTGCTTGTTGATTTCTTTAAGAGTGACAGCTTTGAAGGAACTTTCTACTGCAGTCTGCTCTTCTCTTATCACTGAGGTTATTTCCCGTGATTCATCCTCCACTATAATTACCTCCTCTGCCTGTGTGAGACTGAGATCAAGTGTTGTAACTTGAGTGAACTCTGCTTGCTTGGTGGCCTGCTGATAATCTACAGGTGCTTCTTCTGTTGTAGCCTCTGCTGCATCCCTGATAATTGATGCTGACTCTTTTGTTGGTGATCCCTCTGCTTTTTCTTCTTTAGGTTCCTCTGCTGCTTTTCCCTCTTGTTCTTCTGATTCTGCTAATGGAGACTCTGCTGCTGGAAACTTGGCTGCAGGGGACTCTGCTGCTGGCTCTTAAACAGCAGATGGTTCTGCTGTTGATTGTTCCTTGATCCTTTCTTCAGCAACTTCATCAATGATGTCATCGTCATCATGGTCTTCTTGTTAATGGAATTCATCATGACCATCATCATGATCCCCTGGTGATGGTGCTTTATCGATGGTTGGTCTTGACAAGTAATCAAAAATTTCCAAGGTTGCTGCCCTAATATGGTTGTCAACCAACCTTTTTAGTTTAGCCTCTACTTCATAAGTGAGCAAAAATTCAACATGTTGAAGCTGTGCCTGTTTATGCCTTCTGGTTTTGAGTGTTGAATCCTTGATTTCTGGAGCCCCACTGAATAGTATGTAGGGTTCAGTGGGCCTCTTTTTCTTGTTGGCCTCCATTCTTTGAATTAGAACCAGCTACTCAATTTCTGCCTCTGTCATGCCATCAACTATGCCTATTCCTATCCTTGAGCCGTCTTGGTTGATCATGTACCTTGTTGTTAGTCCTGAGCTTTAGCCTTATAGCCTTGGACTTCCTTTTGATTGGAAGTTTGTGCTCCTTGATGACTTGTTAGATCATTGCCTCCTTTTGAGTTTTGTCAAGTATTTTGTCAGTTTTGGCTCTGTGCTCCAGAACCTTCTCTTGAATAGCTTGGACAATCTGCAATGCCTTCAAAATCTCTTCCTTTTGTGGAGATTGTGTTGTTGTGGTTGTTGTTGTGGCCTATGCTTTTGATGCAGTTGAGGGCTGATCAGCTTCACCATAGCCAATTCCATTTCTACAGTAGGGACAAGAATGATTGCTGTTGTAAATGACTCCATTGCAGTAGCCCTTATCGTTAATGAGGCTATAACAGATGTACTAAGTGCTTGCTCAGTCTGCATCCCTCTGAGTTTGGCTTCAATTGCTTCAATCTCCTTTCTTGTATACCCTTGTTCACCTTGCTCTTGCCTGAGCTATGCCCTTGGTCCTTCTCTAATTTCCTGATAGCTTTTAAAGGTTTTCATCAGGACCAGCCTTCAGATACTTCAAAGCGATGTTTGCATCTTGAAGTACAACAATTCTGGCTCCTTTGGTGGTAAACTTTTTGAGGATGATCCCTCAATTATTGCTATAGTTGTTGATCCTTACGAACTGACTTCAGTCTGCTCTTCTGTTGTGCAAACTGTGCTTTTGCCTCCATTTCTATAGATTGTGATGTAGGGAGCTCAGATATTGTTTCCTCTTCTAAAGTCTGCAGGACAAGGTTTCTCCTTGTCACCCTTGTCTGCTTCAATTTGATTTCTGGTGCTTTTTTATCAGCTTTCCTTTGGCCTTTTCAGGCTTCCTCTTGTCAGGCTGGTCTGTAGCCTTTGCTGTCATCTTCACTGCTTTTGGTTTCTTTGAGAAGCCTATGGGTTGCTTCCTAATCTTTCGGACATCAATCTGCTTGGCCACAGTCCATGGCCTTCCTCCCTTGTCAGAGAGTTTGAGTTTCTCCTTCAGAATGATGCTGATAATTCTTCCAAATAGAGGTTATCTGGCCTCTATTGCTTTGGCCAGTTGATACATAAGCAGCTTAGCCCAATTGAGTTTGTGCTTGGTGAGGATTACACACATTATTTCTAGTAGGTCATAAAGTGATCTGATCCTTGGGAGAATTCCCTGGACATGATCACCTTCTTTACCACATCTACAAGAAGTCTGTGTTCCTTGGACAGATACTTCTTCATTGCCTTTATTCCCTCCTTCTGTCTATCCTTACTCAGCATTGCGTGCCTCCCATCGCTTACCATAGAGACTAGAATGTCCTTTGGTCCTTCGTTTGAAACTCCAAACAGCTGTTCGAAGTACTTTGGTGTGATGGTGATCCCAATCCATTTGGTGGATGTATATGTGATTACCTGAAAGTCCTCGGCAACTCTGGACTTTTCAATGAAGTCAAATACCTCTTCGTCATATATTCTGCTAGTTTTCTCACAGAAGTATTATAGACCTGTAGCCTGAATCAGCTAGGATGTTTCCTTTATTTCATCTGATTCGTTCTTCAGAGTTTCAAAATTAAGAACCACTCCCATTTGTAACTCAATCCTTCTTGTTGGACTGCGTTGCTCTTGAGCTTGGTCACTCTTGGTTGGAGTGTTGGATCGGGTGTTGGTCATTTTTGAGTGAAATCAAAAAGAATTTTTCAAGTTCGTGAAAGTGAGTTCTCAGAATTCGCAAACTAGGGTTTGTAGTAGAGCGCAAGAGAGAGAGAGAAAGAATGTATTTGAATGCTTAGATTAAGCGAGTGAGAGAATGAAATGTATTTTAGGTTGAATTTTTTTTTTCATATTTATACTCTTTGTAAAAGTTACCATTGCCATTTAAAAACTAGCCGTTGCGTTGATTCAATCATTGATTTTGATTGTTGCAAAATTTTGGACAATCAATTTTAAAAACGTTATTTCTTTCCAGAAATAGAACTGCAGTAGATTAAGAATAATGTTGGTCTGCATTCCACATGTGCAGTAGAGTACTAGAGCATCTTGGCCCTTTTATTGATTCAAATCAATCATACCCAATTCACCTCGAAATTGAATAAACTTGCTCTTATCAAGAGGCTTTGTAAAAATGTCTGTAATTTGTTTTTCTGTTGGAATATATTCCAATTTAATGTGACCTTTTTGTACATGATCTCTGATAAAATGATATCTGACATCAATGCATTTGGTCCTAGCATGAAAAACTGAATTTTCTAAAATTGTCAAACATGTTGTCACAAAATATTGGAGTTTTAGAAAATGTTATACCATAGTTTGGAAGTTGTGACCTCATCTATAGTACTCGTGCAGCATAGCTTCCTATAGCTATGTATTCTGTTTACGCAGTAGAGGTTGACACTGTGGTCTGCTTCTTGCTGAACCATGAAATCAATCTTGCACCAAGAAATTGACATGAACCACTTGTGCTTTTCCTATCAACTCTACAGCCTGCAAAGTCTGCATCTGAATAACTTGTTAGTGTAAAATCTGATTCCCTCGGATACCATATATCCAGATCTGGAGTTCCTTTGAGATATCCCTAGGATTCTCTTTGGGATCAGATTGATATCTTGCACATACGCAGACTGAGTAATGGATATCTGGTTTGCTTACAGTAAGGTATAAGAGTGAGCCTATTATTCCTCTATACATTGTTTGCCTTATTTCTTTTCCACTTTCATCCTTATCTATTTTTATAGCTGTACTCATTGGGGTTTTCATGTGGCTTGTATTTTCTGACTGTGTTCTTTACTGTGTTCTTTAGGTACTTGGCTTGATTTATGAATATCCCATTCTCTAACTGTTGTACCTGAAGTCCTAGAAAGTATTTCACTTCTCCCATTAAACTCATTTGAAAATTTTGATTTCATTAGTGCAGCAAATCTTTCACATAATTTATTGTTAGTGTAGCCGAATATAATGTCATCAACATAAATTTACACTAAGAGAATATGCTCCTTATCAATCTTAAGAAATAGGGTGGTATCTACCTTTCCTCTCTGAAAAATTTTCTCACATAGAAAAATTGAGAAAGTATCATACTATGCCCTTGGTGCTTGCTTCAAGCCATATAATGCTTTGTCTAACCAGTAGACATGATGTGGATTGTCAAAGTCTTCAAATCCCGGAGGCTGTTCAACATATACCTTTTCTTGTCGCTTTCCATTGAGGAAGGCACACTTCACATCCATTTGATAAACTTTGAATCCTTGATATGCAGTATTGGCAAGGAACATTCTTATCTCTTCTAATATTGCAATAGGGGCAAAGGTTTCATCAAAATTAATTTCTTCTTCATGTGAGTAACCTTTTGCCACTAGCTTAGCTTTGTTTCTAATGAGTGTTCCATTTTCATCAGTTTTGTTTCTGAACACCCACTTGCAGCCAACAACTGGATAATTCTTGGGTCTTGGCACTAGATACCATACTTCGTTTATTTGTAACTCATTTAGTTCTTCTTGCATGGAATCAATCCAGTTTGGATCACTTAGAGCTTCATTTATTGTCTTTGGCTCCATGTCTGATATGAAGCATGCAGACAGGCACTCTCTGGTTATTGCTCTTCTAGCCTGCACAAGTGTATCCTTGTTTTCAATGATGTCATCTTGTGTATGTGCCTTGATCCATCTCCTTTTATCTTGATCAATGATGATGTCTTCCAATTGTTGTTGTGTTGTGGGCTACTCTGGCTCTTCTGCATTGCTGTTCTCTTCTGTGTCTACAGACTGCACATCCTTTTCTATAGCTTCAGAGCTCTTGTCTGCATCCTGTTCATCATCTATACATGCACATTCCTCATCAAAGACATTAGCAGTACGGATGGATATTTAAGATTCATCAAAAGAAATATGACCTGACTCTTCAACTATTTGTGTTCTTTTGTTATACACTATGAAGGCTTTACTAGTTGTGGACTATTCTAGAAATGTTCCTTCATCTGTCTTAGGATCAAATGTTCCTAGATGGTACTTATCATTGTTATGTATATAGCACATGCATCCAAAAAGCATGAAAGTATTTGACACTTGGTGTCTTTCCTTTCCATAATTCATAGGGGGAGTCTTCTTATGCAGTTTATGTACAAGACATCTGTTTTGCACATAGCATGCAGTGTTTACTGCTTCTGTCCATAAACTTTTTGGTAAATCAGCATCACCAAGCATTATTCTAGCGGCTTCTATAAGTGTTCTATTTTTCCTTTCTCCTATACCATTTTGTTGAGGTGTTTGATGTGTGCATAAACACACATCGTTTCTTTATTCTAAATGTTTGTTTTATTCCTCATATATTGTCTATTTTATGTTTTTAACGTCCTTCTGTTTTGGAATGTTGGTACTGCTGTGTTTTTACGTTTTTTACAAATTGACGCGAAGTTTGGAGCAAAAATGAAGAAGGATGAAGAAAATGGCAAGTCATGAGCTCAAAAAGTTGGATTTCACGATTCATTGTTCTTTCACGTGCCTTAAGACTTAATACAGCAACGTTTTACGTTGTTTAGCTAGATTAGCATGTTTAGATGTGTTATATAAGTTTCGAGAATTTTTGAACATCGCTTAGTAGTTTTTGTATTAGTTTTAAGGTTACAGGACACAGTCGCGGGCAGTGTCGCGGGCAAGCCTGGTGTCGCGGGCGCGACAGCTTCGTAGTCGCGGGTGTGATAGTCTCAATCCGCGACGTTGTCTCAAATGCAAAACATTGATTTTCAGCCGTCGGATCGATCTGGTCTCGACTTGCGCCTACAAATACGTGCCCTAGGGTCCTTCAAAACATAATACAGAGGAGGAAAAGCTCAGCAATGGCGAAGGCGATCAAGGGAGGCGAGACGCAAAGAGGTGAGGCCTTAGAGGAAGTTTTAAGGAGTTTTGACCTACAAACAAGTGGCTTAGCCTTGAACATTAGTTTGGAACGCATCGTGCACTGTAAAACCTTTGTTCTCACTTGTTAAACTCTACAGAATGTTTGTTTTCATTGTCATGTTTTTTTCCATCCTTTGTTTGATGCTTATGTGTGAGTAGTTCATTAGTAGGGATGTGTTAATGAGTTTTGATGACCTTAGATCATGAGACGTTGAGTATATGAAAGAAACCAGAGATGTTTAATGATGAAAATGTTGCATGAAACCTGTTAGAATTACCATACAACATATGTTTATTAGATTGATCACCTAATATACATAGCTTGAAGCTACAAATCGCGCTAAGTGGTTTTAGTGAGTAGCTAATTGATATAATATGATTTAAGCTAATTGTCATATATAATGAATGGTTTCATATGCATGTAACATGATTAATTTAAGCTAATTGCTGTGATTGTTATGAATGTTAGTTCCATGTTATGATTCAACTCTTTTGATTAAATCATGTTTGAGCTAATTGAAATGATTTAGATCTCTTGAGTTACTTTAACTATCGGAGCTAATTGGAAGTTAGAAGCTAAGGAACGTAGTGAGTTAAGCCAAAATTCATTACGACCATTCTATGTTAATCACTACATCTAAAATTAAGAAACATCTATGATTGATCTAAGTGACTCAAAGTGATTCAACCATCGTCCCTACATTTCTCCCAACTTAAGTAAAACACTCTACATTCTAGCTCTATTTTATCTCCTTTTGATTAATTAGTTTAGTTTTAGTTTATTCCTTTTAAACAGTTTAAACACACCCCCTCATTTTATATTTAATCTTATCCCTTTCCTTAGGATAGAAATTATTTTAAGTTGTGTTTGGTTCGACATTCGCCATTCCCTGTGGTATCGACTCCTGCTTCCTTATCTACATTAGTAACTTTAGAGCGGTAAAAACAAATTTGCACGTTTTGACCAGCTTAAACAGTCATATTTACAATGTTGACCAGCTTCGCATCGGTGTTCTAGTTTCAAAAAAGTTATGTTTAATGTCATGATCATTACATTAAATATCTACTTCTATTTGATCAAATTCAGTACCATGATCACTTCTAATTGTTCTAATTGTGATTATTTCAGTGCCCTTCTCATTTTGAATTTGCCTTAGAAATCTAGTCAATAGGCTACAAGTTTCACTCTTTTTGTCTATAACTAGGGTATACTTCTTTCTATTTAAACTTTCTACTTCTACTAGACCAAAAAGATCCATGTGCAGTAGTTCCAGTATTCTACTTGATTCTGATGAGTTTAGAGGTTTGAATCTTGCTCTAGTCTGTTTTCCCTCTTGGCATGATTTACATAGCTTGTCCTTTTTGATCTTGATTTGAGGATGCCCTCTTACCAAGTTTTCTGAGGACAGTTTAGCTATGGTTTTAAAATTTAAGTTGCTAATCTCTTATGCCATAGCCAGTTTGTATCTTTAGCATCTTTTATATAGAAACATGTAATTTGTTCTGATTGAGATGAATTGAAGTCTACTGCATAAATGTTCCCTTTTTTAGTTCCTACCAGCTTGACTTCTCTGGTGACTTTGTCTTTTACTTGACATGAATCATGAGTGAAAGAAACATCATAATTTTTGTCACATAACTGACTGATGGATAGCAGGTTATGTTCTAAAACTTTAACATAAGCTACATTTCTAAAGATTAAAGAACCTGTACTAAGGGTTCCATAACCTTTAGTTTTACATGCCTTGCCTCCTCCAAAGATGACTAGGGGTCCTTCTTCCTTTCTGTAATCTTTCAGAATGCTTTTGTTCCTAGTTATATGTCCTGAGCATACACTGTCCAAGTACCATGTTCCATCCTATTGCTCCTGCAATAAAGGATTGAAATGTTGTACATGGTACCCATAAATATAGGTCCTTATATGTTAGTTTTGGGCACCCACACTTGAATAATGTTCTTGTGTGGAGTCCAACATTCGAATGATTTGTGACCAGGTTTGCCACAAATATAGCAGTAGACCCTTGCTCTTATTGCTCTTGGTGGTCTGCTAGTGTTTCTCCACCCCTTCTGGTGCATTCTATATGTGCAGACGGGCTTCAGATGTGGTTTTCTCCGTGCAGTATTGGAAGTGTTGTTCTACACTGAGTAATTTGATGCATACTGGGGTCTGTATGGCCTCTTGTTGGCTTTAATCTTATGATTCCAGGCCATGTGCATATTGTGGTGTTTTGCACCAGTTCATGCTGGTACTTTGCTCAAGGATTTAACCCTTTGGGTTTGAGCAGTAGAGGCCTTACTCCTTTGCTCTCCTTGTTCAGTAGAGTCTTTACTCTTCTGCAAGACTTTTGTAGAGGTCTGGTTTACCTTTCCTTGACAAGTTATGGCATTATCATTCACCTTTGAGTGTGAAAGGTTATTCAACCAGTCCTTGTATCCTAATCCTGACCTATCATGTGAGGATTGGTCCATGTTTAGCAGTTTTTGCAAGTTTAGGGTCCTTCCATTCCATGTATCTAATTGAGCTTGTAACTCAGCATTTCTCTTTGTAAGTGTTTCCACTACTGCATTGACAAGTTTTACCTTCTCATTTGATTTCTTCAGCTCATTTTGAGCCACTGTTAAGTCACTTGTTATACAATCAATCTCTCCATATGTCTAATTGTAATTCTCTCTGAGATTTGTAATCAATTTGAGATTCTCTTTATGTTCCCTTGAAAGGGAAATAAAGCTTTCAGAGGTTTCTTGAAGTGCCTCCTTCAATTCCTTGATGTGAATGAAATCACACATCATTTCGTTGTTCTAAACTTTGTTTTTATTCCCTTTATATTGTCTAAATTGCATTTTTAGTTTCATTTTCGTCTTGGAATGTTGGTACTGCTGTATGTTGTGATTTTATGACAGATTGGCATGGAAATTGAAGAAAAAGAGGAAGAATTGCAATAATGGAAATTCAGGACCTCGAAAAGCTGCATTTCACATTTCGTAGTCATTTCATGTGCTTCGAGAGTCTTTCCAGCAAACTTTCGCCACGAGTAGTTAGATTTATATGTTTGGATACTGTGTATAAGTTTAGGGAATTTTTGGACGTCATTTACTATTTTTAGTTTAGGTTTTTTAAGTTACCTGTACTGTCAGATGTGGCGCGGGCGCGACTAGGGCAGGCGCGGCCGCGCCTGTTCAATTTTCAAAGACTCCTGGTTTGTTACCAAGCGCGGGCGCTCCTGAGGCTGTCGCGGCCGCGACTCCAATTAAACATGCATCAGATATGTTTTCCTCCGTCCGATGAAATCTATTATGCAAGAGCCTATATAAACCCTTCGTAGGGTTGGAAAAAAAGAACAATCAGCAGAGGATCAGGGGATTACGGCAGAGAAGAAGGAGAAGAAGAAAGGAGGCCAAAACAAAGGAAAAATAAGG
>JAOVYX010003545.1:0-10922 GCA_035668315.1 Drosera spatulata
AATATAATCTACAAAATCCGAAAAGGCTGATCTCTGTGGGATCGACTCGTGCTCATCACTTCTATATTATTATTAAAATTTTGTTATGTGAAGTAGTATGAAAATTTCAATTTAGAGGATCTTACGACGGGTCTACCAAATTTTTGCGTCGTTGCCAGGGAGCGATATGAATTATTTTGACCTCTATTGATTTTCTCTTTTTGACTTATTTATCAGGAGTTTATTGTCTCATATGCGATTGTGAAGCAAGCTTGAAAGAAAGACATTTGAGCATCAAAACAACAAGTAGAATGAGGTGAAGTGTCATCTTCATCAAAAAAATTAAATTCTTAATCGTCCTATTGATGAGATTTTTCCAACTCTAAATATGGCTGATGTTTTGAATGAACAAAATGGTGTTCCAAATGCTCCAATTGATAATCACACACTTAGACAATTAGCAGAATACGATGATAGTAATGAACCTCCATTGTGTATTTTTTTTTTTTTTTTTTTTTGATGTGCATAGAAATTTTAAGCTCAATTCTGGTTTTTTATAAAAAATTATCAATTTTTCGTGGTTTGCCTGGTGAAGATCCTCATAGGAATTTGAATAAATTTAGGGTGGTTTGTGTTAATATAAAACCGGAAGGGGTAATAGATGAAGTAATTAAACTTAGAGCCTTTTCTTTTAGTGTTCAAGACTTTGCAAAAAATTGGCTTTATAACTTACCTAAGGAAAGAATCAACACCTGGGGACGAATTTAGTTTTTATTTCTGGATAAATATTTTCCCACATAAAAAATTACAACAATTCAAAAGCAAATTTGTTCAATAAGACAGAAAAGAAGAGAGTTGTTGCACGAGTATTGGAAACGTTTCAAATGCCTCATCTCAAGTTGTCCTAAGCATCAATTTCCTGAAAATCTTCCGATCCGCTATTTTTGTCAAGGCCTGTCTTCTTTAAACCGGGGTTTGGTCAATGTAGCTTGTGGTGGTGCTCTACAAGATAAACAACCATAAGTGGCATGACAAATTCTAGAAAAGGTGACTGCTAATTCCCAAGATTTCAATCGCGATGATGATTTCTCTCACGATGTTTATGAAATGCTATCTTTTTCAAATTCTACTGATCAAAAACTTGACCGTTTAACATACTTGCTTACAATGGTTTTCCAAAACAACAATAATATCCCACAAGTTGAATCATGTGGAATATTTTCTGTTCAAGGTCATGCAACTGATATGTGTCCTACCCTTAATGATTATGAATAAGTGAATGAAATGGGAAATTTTCCTGGTCCTCCAAGACAAGGAAATTTTCAAAATATAACTTACAAAGAAGGGTGACGAAGTCATCAAAACTTCAAGTGGAGAACCGAGAATCAAAATCTTCAACCTATGAATTTCAATAGTTCTTTAAAATTATTCAATGATTATGAACAAGTTAATGCAATGGTAAATTTTTCTGGTCCTCCAAGGCAAGAAAATTCTCAAAATGTAACTTACAAAGAATGGTGACGCAAAAATCAAAACTTCAAGTGGAGAACCGAGAATCAAAATCTTCAACCTATGAATTTCAATAGTTCTCCCCAACCATTTGGTCAACAGAGTAATCCAAATCGAATTCCTCAAAATGATAATGAACCAACTTTAGAGGAATTGGTGAAAGCAATATGCAGAAGCTCAATAAGCCTTCAAGAAGATGTTCGCTCAAGTATCTCGAATTTTGAAAATCAAGTGAGCCAACTATCTCAAGAAGTAAACAATTTAAAATCACAAATGTCTAATCAACTCTCTTTACAACCTCTAAATCCATGTGTAAATGCAAACGCAATTACTTTAAGAAGTGGAAAAGAGTTGAAAGAGCTTGAAAGAACAAAAACAAAACAAGGTGAACCTAAATTGGAAATTAATCCGACCAATGATTCCGACAAAAAACTGAAAATGATTCAAGTAATCAAGATGTATCAAAACCAACTCAAGTGATGGACAATAATTCGAATCCTCCATATCCCAGGTGTTTTGCTAAGGATAAGAAAATGAAAGTTGAAAAAGATATTCTTGAACTTTTCAAGAAAGTGGAAGTGAACATTCCTCTATTAGAAGCAATTAAACAAGTTTCTCGATATGTTAAATTTTTTAAACAACTATGCATTATTAGAATAAGGGTAAAAGGTAACAAACCTGCTACATTTGGCGAGAATGTTTCACAAAAAGGAAACGAGCTGTTTTATAAAAGGAACTTCCTCCTAAACAAATAGATCCAGGAATATTCACAATACCAAATATCATTGGGAATGTTGAGATAGCAGGATGTATGCTTGCTTGGAGAGCGTCAATTAATGTAATGCATTATCAATTTATAACTCCATAAATCTTGGACCTTTAAAATCAATAGGGGTTGTCATCCAACTTGTTGATAAGTCAGTGGCACATCTTGTAGGTCTTGTTGAAGGTGTTCTTGTCAAGGTTAAAGAATTGCTTTTTTCAGTAGATTTTTATGTGCTCAAAATGGAAGATGGCCATGGTCAATCTTCTATGTCTACACCTATTCTGCTAGGACGACCATTCCTTAGAACAACCAAGACAAAAATAGATGTAAATGATGAAACTCTTTACATGGAGTTCGATGGAGAGATAAGTACTTTCAAAATCTATGATGCTATGAAACATCCCTCTAATGCAATCCACTCTGTATGTATGATTGATTTGATCCATTCATTTATTTCTTTGGAAGATGAAATGTTTGAGTTCAACAATGAAGAATTTCTCAAAGAAATATTGAATCTCAACATAAACGAGTATGAGCCTACAAATTACAATCTTGATGAGTTTGAAGAAGAATTAAACCAACTTGAGAAACAAATATATGTTTGCACTGAATATGAACATCGTCTTTATATTCCAGAGCTATCAATTAATCACGAGAAGATGCTCCTATCAATAGTCAATGCACGTAAACTAGACTTGAAACCACTACCTCCACAATTAAAATATGCATATTTGGGTGATGGAGAGACGCTATCAGTAATAATTTCCAGTAAACTAACTCTCGAGGAGAAAGAGAAGTTAATGAATGTCCTTAAATCTAACAAAAGAGCTATTGGGTGGACGATAACTGATATAAAAAGGATAAGCCCTTTCACCTGCATACATAGGATCTATTTGAAAGAAAATGCTAAACCATCAAGAGAAGCTCAACGTTGTTTGAACCCTCTTATGGTGGAAGTTGTGAAGAATGAGATTCTAAAGCTCTTGGATGCTGGAGTTATATACCCAATCACTGATTCTGAGTGGGTAAGCCCAATTCATGTGGTTCGTGAGAAAATTGGAATGACTATAGTTGAAAACTCTGATGGTAAAATGATAGCAACTCGAGTCCAAAATGGATGGAGAGTGTTTGATTATAGGAAGCTCAATGCTTCTCTAAGAAAAGATCATTTTCCACTACCATTTATGGACCAATGTTAGAACTTTTGGTTGGTCATTCACATTATTTCTTTCTCGATGGTTATTCTGGGTATAATCAAATTTATGTTGTCCCAAAAAATCAAGATAAAACCACTTTCACATGTCTATTTAGGACATTCGTTTATCGAAGAATGCCCTTCGGTTTGTGTAATGCCCTAACTATGTTTCAAAGATATATGATGTCAATCTTTTCTGATTACATTGCTCACATCTTTGAGTGTTCATGGATGACTTTTCTGTTTATGGTGATTTTTTTGAACATTGCCTTAACAATCTGAAACTCGTGCTTAATAGATGTATTGAAACTAATCTTGTACTTAACTTAGAAAAGTGTCATTTCATGGTACAACAAGATGTAGTCTTAGGTCATGTAGTCTCTGCAAGGGGACTTGAAGTTGACCAAGCAAAGGTTGAAATGATTCGCTCGCTCCCTTATCCTACATCTGTTAGAGAGTTATGAGCTTTTCTAGGTCATGCGGGATTTTATCACAGATTCATTAAAGACTTCTCAAATGTAGTACAACCAATGTGTAAACTTTTGCAAAAAAACATTATCTTTTATTTTGATGATGATTGCAAAGCTGTCTTTGATGCTTTGAAAGAAAGTTAGTAACATCTTCAATTCTTCAACCTCCAAGTTGGAACTTACCTTTCGAACTCATGTGCGATGCAAGCAATAAAGCAGTAAGGACAGTTCTAGGACTACGAGTAGGCTGTATTTCTCACGTGATTTACTATGCCTTTCGTATGTTGGATGATATACAATACAACTACACAACAACGGAAAAGGAGTTGTATGCTATTGTCTTTGCTTTAGGAAAATTTCGTTCATACCTTCTTGGCACAAAGGTCATTATTTCCAAGATTTTGTTCAACAGAAAAGCAGTAGGGGCATTAAAGTACCTTTTGAAAAAGAAAGAGACCAAACCTAGACTCCTACGATGGATACTTTTGCTCCAAGAGTTCAATATCGAAATTCGAGACAAGAAAGGAGCATAAAATCATGTTGCAGATCATCTAAGAAGAATATCAAGAGAAGGAGAAATTGCCCCGCTCTCAGATTTATTTCCAGATGAATTTTAATTGTCAATCCATGGTGAAATTCCTAGGCATGCTGACATTATGAACTATTTAGTCACAAAACAGCTACCAAGTGAATTATCATGTGCTCAAAGGGATAGAATTAAAAATGATGCAAAATATTATATCTGGGATGATCCATATCTGCTTAAATTTTGTTCGGATGAAATTTTGAGGAAATACGTGCCTAATCATGAGACATAATATGTGGTATCCCTAAAGCTATCATTAGTGATAGGGGTACTCATTTCTGTAATAGGGTGGTTAAATCGCTCTTGAAAAAAATATTATGTTACTCATCTTATTTCCACCGTTTACGAGTGGTCAAGTTGAAATCTTGAACAGTGAAATCAAATCGATCCTTGGAAAATTTGTGAATCCAGATCCCCAGGATTGGAGTGCACGGTTGGGAGATATATTATGGGCATACCGTGCTGCGTATAACACTCCAATTGGAATGTCCCCATATTGCATGCTTTATGGAAAAGCGTGCCACCTTTCAATGGAACTTTAATATAAAGCCTTTTGGGTCATTAAAAGTTATAACTTGGACTATGAACAAAGTTCTAAATAAAGAAAGTTACAACTTCAATAACTGAAAGAGTTAAGGAACGATGCATATGGAAATTTGAGAATTTATAAAGAGAAAGAAAAACTTTATCACGACAAAATGTTAAGTAGGAAATCATTTCAACCTGACGATAAAGTCCTATTGTTTGTTTCTTGAGTTAAATTATTTCCTGAAAAACTTCACCCCGTTGGGGAAGGTCCATTTGAAGTTATTAAAGTGTACGATTATGGAGTAGTAAAAATAAAGAGCAACGAGATATGAATAATTTTCAAAGTGGATGGACATAGATTAAAACATTATTTTGAGGGTGAAAGCTCTAAACGATTGGAAGTTTTTGATCTGTAATTTCCATGACAAATCAATTTGATTACGTCGAGCTAATGACGTAAAACAAAGCGCTTTATGGGAGACAACCCACACGTTTTTAATTCCATTAAGTTAGTTAGTTTTAATGTTTAACTTGAGTCCGAAGAGATCAACTCGAGACCTTTGCCTTTAAAATGGTCAATTTATGAACAAACCCGATAAAACATGTTAAAAGTTTGCACAACAACAATCACACGAGGAAACTAAGCAATTCAAATCAAAATACATAGAGTTTTTGAAAATAGATCATGCACGGGCTGTGGTGGCTACGCACAGGCCGTGCCTAGCCTCAATCCAAAATCCTTTCAGCACGGGATAGGACAGGCCATGCATGTTGCACACGGGCCGTGTGCCCTAGGTTTCTTGTGACCGTAAACCACGAAAAACATAAGTTGTTCTTCTTTTCTTCATCTCCTAAACGCGAAATCGTCGCCGCAATTCATCAAAAATCGCCATTTCTCCACCAAATCCGACGTTCCATAGCTTAAATCGTAGCTAGAGACCCAACTCACGTTCCCCAATCAACGTATTTGTCAATCTCGGACCGCAATCATTGCAATCTTCGTGAAATCGTCCGAAGGTAATTTTCCAAAATCCTAAAAATTCGTCATTTAAATCACTTCTAATGCAGAATGTTGGGCTTGAAATGGATTTCCTATGTTGTTGTGAGCATGTGGATGTTTTTTTTCTGCGTGATTTGATGAAATTTGGGAGATTTAGATTTTACAGGTTTATGTTGATTCGTGGAGATGTATATTTTGAATGATTTTGATGCAATGGATCATTTGAACATGTTACATTACGCTCATGGATGATGAATGGATGTTAGGTACATGTGATCGAATTGTGATCTTTGTGAATTATGATTGAATATTGATTATGTGTCTTTTTGATTGATTTTGATCGATATATCTCATTGTGTATGGAAGGATATGTGTGAAATGTGATGCAGAATGGTGAATGGAGATTGTTTGTGATGGAGGAGGATGTTTGATGCATGATGTAGGAGTCATGGATGTACCTCAGCTTGAGGGATATATGAAATGTTGAGTTATGTTTTGTTTTGTGGTTTGTTTTTCAAATGCTACGCAAGAATCTGAACCCTCCTAAGTGCATCCGTGTTCCTAGACTGCCTCTCCCGCCTAAGCCATTATTAGGCCAGACTAATGACCACGAGATAGTGTTTGATAATAGAGATAAGGAGGAATGATATAAGCACCTAAGGAGGAGACGCCTCCAGAAGAAAAGATACTTGGATCCTCCTACCCTCATCGCTTTGAGCCTGAAGGATGACACAGATACCCTTCTTAAGGGGTCATATGGAGCAGCTTACTTACAACCGGTGGTCAACCTATGAAAAGGTCATGTATGAGTTCTTGAGCATGTTGGAGCTCGTTACCAACGGGAGGAAGAAGGAAGATGATGTGCTGGCTATCAGATTTTGTTTGGGAGATGTGATGTACGAGAAATCTATTGCATGGGTCAACCATGTGTATAGCTTCAGAGTTGGAGGAATACAAACTGAGCCGGTAGAGTTCACGAGAGATACTGGACCTTTCTGGATGGATCTTATTGGCCTCAGGACCTTTGAGTTCAGGACGGCCAAGGCGTTCTTGTATGTGCACCAAGTTCTAGCACATATTGTCCTCGATTAGTAGACACGGTGGGCGGCATTCGCAGTAAGGAGTGCATGCTTCTTTGGGCTATGTACCACAGATTCAGGGTTGACATAGCATCATATATGGTTCGTCACTGGATGTTCCATGCCCCAAGGAGGTTGAGACGTATCTGTTTTGGGGGTTTGATTACCTCGATAGCCATGAAGGTAGAGATGGACTTATCGACGCTGGTTCCTGTACCTAGAGACATTCCCACTATAGACCTGAAGCATGTGACTTCCACGGAGAAGTTCGATCTCAGTGACGGGCATTATTTTCTTAACTTCAGCGGGAATAAAGGGACACAGCTGTGACTTTATAGTGATCTCACCAGCATTGCCGACATGACTGTCTGGCCTTTTTTGGCTCTTCATCTTAAACCGACGAAGAAGCCTAAGGTGTTTCAGGAGATCAGTGTGAGACGCAGTGATTAGACATCGACATCTGGCACAGCTGGAGTAGATATTGAGGAGTCACCAGAGGATGATGATGATCCAGCCCATGGAGATGATGATATGGCTGAAAGGGATGATGCTGATGATGATGATGAGATCCCAAAGGTACCAGTTCGACGTTGGCGTCTTCATCCTCTAGATTTTAGTTTATATGATTTGCAACGGTAGATGAACAACTTGCAACTGTAGGGCGAGACGTATCAGATGAGGTTGGATGGCATCCAACAGTAGCTCACGGCTCAGACTATTCGCTTGGACCAGATGTAAGAGCGTGACAGAGCTCGTGATGACCACTTGGGGAGGATGTAGGATATGATGACAGAGTTTATGCGTACACAGCACTGCCGTGAGCACTGGTACGAGCAACAGGGCCATTTCGCACCACTATCTCCACCTCGCAGTAATTCAATTTTGTGAGTATTGTCCTCCAGTTTTAGTTTCTTTATCTTAACATTGAGGACAATGTATTGTGTTGATTTGGGGGAGTGAAAACTGGATTTATGTTTATTCGTACGCTTTTATTATGGTCTATAAAACGTGTTATATCAGTTATGTCAGTTTTTATTATTGAGTCAGTTATGTCATTTAGATTTAAGCTGTCGTGTCTCGTTAAATTGTGTTTTATTTCGTTAAAAATAATATAAAAAAAGGAATATTCGTAAAAAAAGCTTGAAAAAAAATTGTGAATAAGATAGGTGTCATACTAGAATAAAAGATTTTGTAGAGTTTAATGACATATGCATTTTCAAATAACTCCCATGAGAAACAAAAGCATGCCCAATTAACATATCACATGAAATACAAGATAAAAAGAAGGGAAAGATAAGGAATAATAGCGTTAGGTAAGGGAGGTCTATAAGGTTATGGCTACACAAAGAAATGGAATAAAAAATTTACGATGCACACCTCTCCACCTTACCACTACCAAGTAGCTAGTAGTTTAAACTCGATGTATTATAAAAGTCTAGCCTCTAACATTGCCTTATATCGCGTGTTCAATTTCCCCATATGTGTCTTGCTAGAGTTTCTAACCTAGCAATACTTTGGACGACAAACTGCTATGTAACGAGATGGGTTTCAACTTAGGCCATAGAGCCCTTTTGAACCTTATTATATATGCGAGTCAAGGTGGCGATAGTTGGGACATCTTGTATGGGATGGTTAGCTTCTGATCTTGTAATGTGGCACACAATGTGCTAGAATTGTATTGATTTTATTAAAAAAAAATAAAAGAAAATATGATTATCAAAGCAATCCAGCAAGCAAAAAGCTTCAAAAAATACTATGTCCCTTACCTCGATAATGAAAATTACCATCTATGTTTATAGATAAAAACGGGGGCATGGTATTCAATAAGATGAGCTTGTAAAAACAAAGAAAATAAAAAAAGATTCCTTTTGTTTGGTTTGGTACGTTTGGTGTTCTTTATGTAAAGACACAATGCCTTAAGGGATGGACGTATTGATTGTTTATCTTAACCCGTACCATATCCTTACCCTTGCACCCTAGCACCACAAACCAAATAGCCGACCTCCTTTCACCTAGTTTTTCTATTTTCTTTGGTTCTGTCCTAATATTGAAATAAGATGTGATGTGCACTTGGTTCGGGTAAGAAGATAGTTAATATGCGAATGCTTACAGCTGATTGTCTTATTTGAGTTGAATTTTTATCCTTTCATATGCTATGAGAATGTTG
Organism: Drosera spatulata; assembly: GCA_035668315.1. Lineage (NCBI taxonomy): Eukaryota > Viridiplantae > Streptophyta > Magnoliopsida > Caryophyllales > Droseraceae > Drosera > Drosera spatulata. The sequence goes on from JAOVYX010003545.1 coordinate 9,280, forward strand.
TTATGATCCTCCGATCATTGTGGGAATGGAGAGTGGTGCCTTGTTAGGTGATCGTCTAGAGATATGAGGATGACTTCATGTAGTGTGGCGAGGGGGGAATATGAAATGGCTTGTAGAAATGTGTGTTATGACACTTGTTTATTTAGTTGGTTTGAGTTTCTCATTTTACATTGTTCTTATTTCTTCTTGTGTATTTTCTTTTTCTTAGGGACAAGCAAATGCTTGGTTTGGGGGAATTTGATGTGTGTGTAAACACGCACTATTTTCTTAGTCAAAATAGCTTGTTTGTGTTACTTTTAGTGTTAGTTTGTATTGTTTTGCTTCCTTTTATTATTGAGAGCATTGATACTGCAATATCTCTTGTTTTCATTATAACAGTGAAAAATTTGAAGTGTTTTATGAGGGTGAACTGATTATGAGAAGTTTGAAGCTGTTTTCTAAAGTTTCTTGTTGATCTCAAACGTGTTTGCAATCTATTTGAAGTTGAATGATAAAGAATGTATATTTCCAAGAGACACGAGCCATGCAACATGAAGAACCAAGATTTACTGAGCACGGCGTAAGAGAAGTGAGCGTGGGCTGGGTGCTTAAGGCATGGACCGTGCCAAGGATGCACGGGCCTTGCGCCCCTTCAGATCTGGTTGTTTTATTTTGCTATTTTTGGGGGGATTTGTTACTTTTGATACCTATGTTGAATATCAGTGCAAAAGGGGAAACGAAGGGAGTTTTTCATCATTTTCACGTTAGTTATAGAGTTAGAGATGTCGCTTCCTCCTGAGAAGACGATCTCCACGGATCACAACAAGAATATCATCGAGGGAGATCGAGATTAACGCTACACAACATTCATTCATCGAAGAGATCATTGTTCTATCTTTGTTTTGACCAATCTCTTTTGGTCTAGGATTTCATATCTCTTACTTTTCATTGTTTTAGTTCGAGATGATTTTTGTTTAGCGTAGCTTGGATTGTTCATTTCATAATGTGATGATGGGAGCGTAAATCTGAGTAGGGCTTAATGATTGTACCTTAGTCATAGATTTTATTAGATGTGATCTTGGTTTTTAATGGTTTTATGTTTATAATTTATGATATCATTTCATGTGTTGGTGATATTATTAATTACTCTTCCATTAAAGTTGGATTGCCAATATAATTATGCTAAAAAAGTATATATGCAGTCAAGTCATTCTCTTTTGGTTGATATTAGTAGCAATTTTATGAGTTAATGTCATTCTCTTTTGGTTAACCTATGATCATATGCATATGAGCATTATATGACGCTAATCCATGTTAGGTCAATATTGTGAGGTGTTGAGGAATAACCGTAATACGACATGTTTAGTCTATGTTATATTCTTGTTTTGACATAGAGTAATTATGTTAGTTTCGTTATGGCATGCTTTATGATAACCAATGGCTTATCTTGGCGACTCTTTTTTTTTTTTTATCGTACTTAATTACAACATCTATCATAATAGAACATGAGATGAAAAATATTAATCTATGATTAAAATCCATGATAACTGAAGATCACGAAGGCCATATGTTTTGCTGAACTTGATTAAATTCTCTAGATAAACTTCTATTTGAACCATTTGAGTTTATTGCATTGTATTGATTAGATTTTGTTCTTCTTAACC
>JAOVYX010003546.1:0-10921 GCA_035668315.1 Drosera spatulata
CCCACCGCTTTCTCAACATCTTGATAATATCTGCAGTTCATGTATGTTCATTGATGGCAATGGAGGCACGCATGATGTAGATTTGGAGGATTTCGAATTGTCAAAGGCTGATAAGATCTGTAAGGCAGCATCAACTATCAAGCACATTTCCTTCAATGTTTGTAAATATGAGGGTGAGATTGAGATTTTACTGTTGTGATTGCACTAATTCCAAGTCATTTTCATTTATTCAAGCTTGTTCTGCTGCAAAGCTAGTTGATGGCATCAATAGGAGTGAATCAAGGCGGAGGGCCCTGGTGATCTTTTGTCTTGTATTCTTGAACAAAAATGTGAAGGTGAGGAATCAAATCCTTACTTATTTCTTTTTGTCATCATTATGTTTATGGCCTTCACCTATTGTATATGTTTTAGTGAATTCTTGAATCCATAGTGTATATTATCCAACCTGTTTTATGTCACCAGTCTTGTGTGTCATGTATTTGTATTGGTGGAGGATATTGTGGCAAAACAGGGTCATGAATAATACATGGGGAATACAATTTTTGGTAGACATTTTTTGACTAAAGTGATCTCAATTACGAACTGGCGATGGAAAATAAGATAGTTGTGACTGGCGACAAAATTTATTTGTGGCATAAGGGCGAATAGTGGGCTGTGGTTGAACATTTCACCTCCAGATTACCTCTCATAGCAATTAATTTGACCGATACGACTATTTGGTCTGGACTCGAATTTGTGAGTCTGTTGACAGTGACGAATTTTTGTTGACAGTGACGTACAGGAGAAAAATGGAATGCTATGTAGACATTTATGTCTAAGTGCTAACGTTGCTCTTGGAGGTGACAAATCAATGATCTGCCATCACAGAAATCGAAAAAAACAGTATTTTATTCAACCCAGCATGACCAAGGCCTATTCTAGTTGTGAACTTTCTGACCAATGTTTCTTTGAGACGAAGGAATATAGAGGAGGCAAGACGCTAAGAGATAGAACACATATCTAACTAAGAGCACATCCTACTATCATAAGCTGTAAGATAAATTAGGAAATATTGCCCATCTTATCATGTGATTTTAGGTAGGGGATCCCCTGCAGTTCGGCCTTGTACAAAACGGTGCTGTACTTGATCTTAGCCGTTGGATTGAAAAAATCCAACGGTTAAGATTTATTTAGGGTTTGGGGTTTGATTTTATGTGATTTTTAATTATGGATAGATTTTTTTGTGCATAGTTTTTTTGTGGGGTTCATTAATCCTAAATTATTTGTGTTTATTTTTTTAGGGTTTGTTTTTCCTTAATTAGGTTAATTTTTTAAAAAAACTTAAAATTTATTATTATTATTTTTAAATTATGGTTTGGGGATTGTATTGCACCCCTGTTGTAGCAAAAGCTACAGCAGGGGTTCCGTGTCCGTGATTTTATCCTTTCCTTTTCCTGTTACGAGTTTACAAACTCAGTTTTTTCATGTAGGTGCAAGGGTAATCATGCCATAGTTTAACATATAACTGATGAACATGGAGATGCATCATCATAACCTCGGGGATAACTGGATTGGCTGTATTTTTAATTTGCTGCAGTCTTGATTATCATTAATGAAGGCCCTTCTGTCGCCAGAAGCTATTGCTTACTAATAAAATTTTGTTTTGAAGGATGCTTATGTCCAGTGGGTTGATCGGAAAGGGTTTAATGTCTTTGGAAATGTAACGAAAGATAATGGGGAGCAGCAATGGAAAGATTTCAGATTTACGTTCGAGGAGGAGGCACAAGATGCTGATTCTTTTTGTCACAGATTGGTGAAAATGGAGGAAAAGGCTCTGGAAAATTTGAGAACTTATTCTGGTCTCGGATGATACTAGTATCTTCTCAGTTGCAAGTTCTTCACCTTTTCACTCGTCATGCTGGAAATTTGGTACGAAAATACTTCTAAATGTGCTTGATTCTTGTACCGTAATCTTACATAAAATGAAAGTCTGGATGTCATGGATTGGCTGTAAGGCATATATCTTAATTTTTCAAACATCATCCTTAATTCAGGTTCAAACTTTGGATTGTTAGACTCATCTTTTTGTCATTTTTTCATCCCAGGAACTGAGTCTTAAAACTTTCTTGCTTTGCGGCATCCACTTTTTGTACTTTGCTGGTTGCTGCATGACTGTCTTGACAGCCAACGGGGCCTCTAAAACATGGCTGCCAAGCCAGGACAGCTCCACGATACTGGTGGATGTACCCTCTGAACGAAATATCTTGAGTTCCACCGTATTTGCTATTAATGATGTGGGCCATGTGGCAATGGATTTTGTATATCTAGTTGGCTGTGTTGATCAGGTGTCACATTGCGGTTTCTTGGTATGTGTCTTTTTTTGAAAGGAGGAATGTGTCTTGAACTCTGCTGAGTCTGCTCCATAGAACCTAGATATTAAAATTTTAAAATTATTTGCCTCGTCTTAGGAAAATCTAGTGATAGGCGATGTATAGTAATTTAGATGTGGCATGTCGTGCTTGAACTTCTTGTTTTGAATCTAGTAAAGAAACAATCGCAGGTTAAACGTTTATCATGCCAATATCCTTGCAAACTTCCATTCCATTAACTTTATCTATTTTTAATTAATATGTCAAGTAGAGTTGATTCAAAGATAAGTTGTTTCTCTCTCAACTTGAGGTCAAAGGTTCGTCAACTGAAAACATCAGGAAACAGTCTTTCTGGGTAAAAATAAAGATAAAGTGTGCATACATTATCCTGGTTTGCATGGTGTCGTTTACACATTCTATATTTGACGGGATTATGTGGATATGTTTATCTTTGTTATTTTTAATCTATGTGAATCATATGGCCTCTAATACTTTATTGCTTCATTAAAATGGTGAGTAATTATTTTAAATTATTAATGAAGTTTCAACTTATACTCTAGTATCAAAATGTTCAAACTATGTTTTGCTACCAATCAAACTTTCGTTTATATTTTAATACTCAAAGAATTAAAAGGATAACATTATACTCAATCTAATCTAACCACAGCACACTTTAACCTAATTCTATTTTTAATTGATATATCAGTAGAGTTGGTTCAAAGATAAGTTGTTCCTCTCTCAACTTGAGGTCAAAGGTTCGACAATTGAAATCATCAGGAAACAGTCTCTCTGGGTAAAAATAAAGATAAAGTGTGCATACATTATCCTGGTTTGCATGGTGTCGTTTACACATTCTATATTTGACGGGATTATATGGATATGTTTATTTTTGTTATTTTTAATCTATGTGAATCATATGGCCTCTTATACTTTATTGCTTCATTAAAATGATGAGTAATTATTTTAAATTATTAATGAAGTTTCAACTTACAATCTAGTATCAAAATGTTCAAACTATGTTTTGCTATCAATCAAACTTTCGTTTACATTTTAATACTCAAAGAATTAAAAGGACAACATTATACTCAATCTAATCCAACCATAGCACTTTAACCTAATTCAACCATATCCATCCAACCATACCCTAATCATCACACCCTAATCTAATCCTTCCCGTTTTTATCTCCTCCACAGCAAGCTGCTCTTCCTCTCCATCCTCCTCTCTTACCTCACTCTGACCTAGTCTTACCACCCTCTCCTTGTCTCCTCCCTTCTCCCTCTTATCTTCCACATACTCCACTTTATCGCCTAATGAACCTTGTCTCTTCCTCCTCCTCCGTCAGAAAACTTTGATTGGTGGTGTCGATTTCAAGGAGGCGGCGTCAAGTTAATTCCTCACCTCCTTGAAAAGGACGACAAATCCATGACGGTTGTTGCAAGAGGGAAATGTGAGTTATCTGATACAGCTTCTCGATTACGGGAATAACAATTTGGCCAGGGAGAAGGCAATAGGGTGGTTGCGGTGTTGGTGGCGGCGAGCGAGATATAATTCACAGAATATAATTATATAGCCTAGATTGTATCAACTGTTCTAATCAAATAACCAGATACAGTCAATACTCTATTTACAAAAATGTTCATTATGAGGGATTATGTCTTGCTCATTTAAATCTAACATATCTAATTCTTCTATAAAATAATCAAATTTAGATTTCTCTAAGGATTTTGAGAAAATATCTGCTATTTGACTTTTAGTAGGTATGAATTCTAATTTCATATTATCCTTCTGCACATGATCTCTAATGAAGTGATATCTTATATCTATGTGCTTTCTCATCTATATGCTTTGTCATAGAGTGAAACACAGGATTTTCAGACATGGTAATTACAGAGGTGTTATCAGAATAGATAGGAGTTTTAAGGATACTTAACCATAGTCAAGAAGTTGAGACTTCATCCAAAGAATCTGTGTAGCCCAGCTTGCTGCAGTAACGTATTCTGCTTGTACAATAGAGGTTGACACAGTTGACTGTTTCTTACTGAACCATGATACTAATCTTGAACCAAGATATTGACATGATCAACTTGTATTTTTCCAATCTATTCTGTAACCTTTAAAGTGAACATCTGAGAAACCCATTAGTTCTTGTAACGTCCCGCCCAAATCCTTGCTACCGGGTTATCAGACATGGTAATTACAGAGGTGTTATCAGAATAGATAGGAGTTTTAAGGATACTTAACCCATAGTCAAGAAGTTGAGACTTCATCCAAAGAATCTGTGTAGCACAGTTTGCTGCAATAACGTATTCTACTTCTGCAATAGAGGTTGACACAGTTGACTGTTTCTTGCTGAACCATGATACTAATCTTAAACCAAGATATTGACATGATCCGCTTGTATTTTTCCTATCTATTCTGCAACCTTTAAAGTGAACATCTAAGAAAGTCATTAGTTTTTGTAATGTCCCGGCCAAATCCTTGCTACCGGGTCGTCACCAAGAATCGCTCGTCAGGCTGACAATTGGTCCCACAAACCAACACTAGTCCTTTCAGTGCGCTTTGGCCTCACTCGCGTACGTCCTGAGAAACTTCCCAGGAGGTCACCCATCCCAACATTACTTCGCATTAAGCACGTTTAACTGTGGAGTTCTAAAGTGATGGGTTACCGAAAAGAAAGGTGCACCTTATTGGTATAGATAGTACTATCAAACCATTTAAGCATTTCTTTGGGGTATTACATACACCGCCATTTAAAGAACACAACGTCCTCGTTGCGACTTCAAGCACGACACACAGCCCCAGAACCTTCCCCTGCTAGGCGGCTGACCTGAACATCTGAGAAAGTCATTAGTTTTTGTAATGTCCTGACCAAATCCTTGTTACAGGGTCGTCACCAAGAACCGCTCGTCAGGCTGACAACTGGTCCCACAGACCAACACTAGTCCTTTCAGTGCGCTTTGGTCTCACTCGCGTACGTCCTGGGAAACTTCCCAAGAGATCATCAATCCCAACATTACTCCGTGTTAAGCATGCTTAACTGCGGAGTTTTATAGTGATGGGCTACCGAAAAAGAAGGTGCACCTTGTTGGTATAGGTAGTACTATCAAATAATTTAATCATTTCTTTGGGGTTCTATTCTAGATTCCTTCATATATGATAATCCTAAGTCAGGAATCCCTTTGAGATATCTTAAGATCCTCTTGACTGCAGTAAGGTGTGGTTCCTTAGGATTCGATTGGTATCTGACACAAACACACATAGAATACATGGTATTAGACCTACTTGCAATAAGGTATAGTAGTGATCCAATGATGCCCCTGTACTGCTTTTGATCAATTGATTTTTCATATTCATCCTTATCTATCTTGATAGTTGAGCTTATTGGAGTCTTCATTGTGCAGGTATTTTCTAAACCAAATTTCTTAATCATATTTCTAAGATACTTAGATTAGTTTATGAAAATGTTTTTATCACATAGGAAGTACTTGAGCTCACCTATGAGACTCATTTGAAAGTTAGATGTCATGAGCTTAGAAAATCTATTACACAATTTCTCATCAGTACTACCAAAAATGATATCATCAACATAAATTTGGACCAATAAAATATGATCCTTATGATACTCGATGAAAAGAGTTGTATCTACTTTTCCTCTCTCTTAAAGCCATTATTAATGAGGAAACTCGATAAGATTTTATATCAAGCTCTTGGAGCTTGTTTCAATCCATAAAGGACCTTTTCAAGTTTATAGACATGTTCTTGATACTTATAATCCTCAAACATAGCTTGCTATTCTACATATATCTCTTCATGCAATTTTCTATTTAGAAATGCACTTTTAACATCCATTTGATATACCTTAAAATCCATATAAGCAGTATATGCTAAAACATTCTTATGGCTTCAAGTCTATCCACAAGAGTAAAGATTTCATCAAAATCGATATCTTTCTCCTGTGAGTATCTCGTAGCAATAAGTCTAGCCTTGTTCTTAATTATAGTCCCATTCTCATCACTTTTATTTCTAAATACCCACTTGTACCCTATAGCAGGGTAATTGAAAGTCTTGAGATAGCTTGCTGTAAGACTAGAGAAAGGGGGGGAGGGATAAATAGTCTCTTTTTTTTTCGAGCTTTACTATTAAACTAATAAAGGTTAGTTGGATTGTAAGGATGTTCTAAGCTTACTACAGTAATACGGAACCTTACTGCAGCAACGTTAGTTCCTTTAGTTTCTGTAGGTTGAAGTTGATTAGCAGTAGGGTCAAATGTAATGAAAGTACCAAAGTAAAAACACAAAGATTTTTATATTGATTAAAATATATAGCTAAAATACGGTTATATCCCTCACTCCAGTCTTCCCTTGATTATCAGTGTGATAAATCAAGAGGATAGCACTACGTGAGATTGCTTTAGGCTCACAATCAACCTGTCCCTTTATAGCTAGTAAATGACACTACAAACTGATTACAAGATCTTTCCTTCTCCTCAACGGGACTCAGAACAGTCTCTTGAAATCGTATGTCTAACACTAATGCTATTCAACACTGTGTTCAATAGCTAGCTCAGATCTTCAGCTGTCAACTTCTTTCTCAGCTCACTTGAAATCTTACTGCACTTGTATTTTCAAAGAGATTCAGCAATTCAAAGGTACCAACATCTTGGACATTGCCTCTTTATTTATAGGCGAACCCAAATTTCTAACCATTGTTGAACTCATTCTTTCTTGAAAATATCACTTTCATGCCATCCTGACACCATATTCACTGATCTGTGACCTCTGGTATTGATGTAGAGAAGTACGCTGACACAGCACAGAAGGCAACCCATGACCTCTGAGTTCATTTAAACCCTTCTGTTGATCTCAACCTTTTTGTCCTCAGCCTTGCTGCAGTAACCTTTGTCAACCAAAAACAATCCAGGATCAACCATTCCTTACCGTAGAAGCCCAAATGTCCAACCGTTATCGTCTCTTTACTCATGACCTTAATGTTGACAGCCTTGCTATATTTCTTTGGACCAGGCTTACTACGTTCCTCTTTGAACCAGTCTTGCTGCATCCCTTTCTGAACTAACCTTATTGCACACCCATTGCAGGCACACTTTCCTAGCAGATCCGCCTCAGCCTTGGTGCATACTAGGATATTCTAAAACTAGAGTTTGCTTATCACTCAATTTTTATACATCAGTAATCCTCTTTTCTATTTTAGAAATGAATCATGGAGAAAGACATTCTGCTGCAGTAGCACTCCTAGTCCTTATTGGATAATTTGCATCATGATATGAATATGCAATCCCTCCATTTATATATAAATTGATGAACAAAATTAAAGAGTATAATCATGATGTAGTTAGTGTGCTTAGGTTGAAAATCATGTTAGTAATATGCAGTCTAGGTTTGATGCGAAAGAGGAGACGATCACAGATGGAGAGTATTGTGGGCAACCAGATGGAGACTACTACAGAGAGATTTCAACAAGGCAGCTAAGACATACATGGATAGCAAAAGACCCGCAAATGCTTCAGGAGGATCAATCTTGTTGACAAGAGGCAACACAGCAATGCAGAAAAAGGTTACAGTAGTGGCCGGGTGCAGACAAGGTCTTAGCAATACTGGGTGCAGACTAAGTTGCAGCAGACTGAGTGCAGGGTTGGAAAAGAATCAAAGAATCGGTCAAATCTACCAACATCAGTGATGGGGTTACTATGAGCAAACAGACAAATCTGTCAACATCTGAATAGTACACACGGGTTCTCATCCCCTCAGCTTATGAAAGGGGATCAAAGGAGCTCAGAGGACATACATGTGTGTGGACGATGATATTTTGAACTCTCTCAGAAAGAAGAAAAATCAAAAATCATTGTGCAATCGTCTGAGTGAGTTGAATCGAAGAATCGGGAAGAAGGGAGTTCACTAGTCTGCTCTGAAGGACAAGAAGATACAGTAGAGTCCAAAGAAGGATCTGTGCAAGGATCAAGGTTCTTAGTCTTAGCAAGTTGTGAACTTGTAAAGGGGTTTCCTGTAAGTTAAAAACAAGAAGATAGTGAACTCATCTCTTGGCTTGACTACAACGGTCACCAAGGGAAGATTGGACTAAGCTCTCGTTGATCAGTTGATAACGAGTGTCTGAACCAGTATAAAATCCTGTGTTCTTACTTTACTCTCCATTACTTTACATATTAGAATTGTTAGAAATAAATTAAAGGGTGCAAAGAGACAAGCTTTGAAAGCATAAGTCTCTGCAGCAGATACAACTTGCAGTCCGCAAGAACAACTAGTGCGTACTAGTTAAATACTCTACTGTCTTGTATCGAAAAATTTTAAAACAACCTATTCCCCCCACCCCCTCTAGATTGTACCTTTTGAAGCTTAAAATAGTAGAGTTCCTTTCCAAGAGTTGTTAGGCCTAGAAAGGTTCGCTTTGATACCAATTGAAAGTCCCAATATAGCTTGCTGTGAGACAAAAGGGGGGATGAATAGTCTCTTTTTCGAAGATTTACTGTTAAATTAACAAAGGTTAGTGAGACAGAAATGTTGTTTTAAGTTTACTGTAATAATGTGGAACCTTACTGTAGTACTATTAGGCCCTTTTAGTTTATTATTGGTCAAAGTTGATTAGCAGTAGGGCTAAGGATAATGAAAGCAATAATATAAGGACACAAGGAGTTTTTATACTGGTTAGAGTATATAGCTAAAATATGGCTATATCCCTGACTCTAGTCTTCCCTTGACTATCAATGTAATATGTCAAGTGGATAGTACTATGTGTGATTGTCTTAGGCTCACAATCAATCTGTTACCTTACAGTATGTAAATAACAATAAACATCAATCACAAGATCTTTTCTTCTCCTCAACATGACTCGAAATAGCCTCTTGTAATCGTTTGTCTAACACTAATACTATTTAATCCTTGCTTCAAACCTTGCTTTCAAATAGCTGGCTCAGATCTTCAGCTATCAACTTCTCACACAATTCAATTGAAGCCGTATTGCACTTGTCTTTCTTTTAGAGCACAGGAGATTCAGAAATTCAAAAGTTGTGAAACCTTGGGCAATGTCTTTGTATTTATAGGCAATCCCAAGTTTCTAACCGTTGTTGAAGTCATTATTTCTTTGAAACAACACTTTTGTGCCACCCTAAAACCATGTTCACAAACCCGTGACCTGTGGTATTTGATGCAAGAAAGTACTGACATAGTATAAAAGGCAACACGTGAACCTTGACTTCACTTGGACCCTTTTGTTAAACTTAGCCTTACTGTCCTTCAGCCTTGTTGTGGTAACCCTTTTTTTTCACACAGAAGCAATCCAGGATAAACCATTCCTTATTGTAGATGCCCAATGCCGAAGCCTTATAGTCCCTTTACTCATGACCTCAATGCTGTCAGTCTTACTGCATTCCTCTTTGAATCAGCCTTGCTGCATTCCTCTTTGAATCAACCTTGCTGCATTCCTTTCTGAATCAGCCATACTACATACCCATTGCAAGCTCACTTTCCAAGCAAACGAGTCTCAGCCTTGATGCATACTATGACATTCAAAGACTAGGGTTTGCCTATCATTCAATTTCTATACATCCTGAGTTTGACTCAATACCGCCCAATCTGCATCAGAATATCCAATTAACTCCACAGAACGTAACTCATCGAGGACGTCATACTCAGCTATATCCAGATGACCATGATCTCGAAACACTAACCTCTGGCCTGGAGCTCCTTTTGCCTCAAACAACTCACCAAGTCTCATCTTTGGTAGGCCACTCTTAAATCTTTCCAAAACTCAAATTGATATTGGAAATAGTCTAGTGAAGTTGGAAAAAACAGACGTTACAATCAGTTTTGCTCAATCTCAAATGAATCAAAGTCCTCAACAACGAGGAGTTATCAGCTTGAGGTAATTAATGATGAAGAGTGTGAGGACAAGAATTCTATTCTATATTTTCTTGAATCTAATTCGAGAGCCTAATAAACGAACCTTATTATTATAAGAACATTGAATCAATGTCAATTGCTCCGAATCAAGATAATCAAGTGATAATTGAGAATGTGAATCAAATCGAGGCAACACGCAATGCTTCGACAAGAATTAACAAAGATTTTCAAAAAATCAATCAAAACAAAATTTTCAAATACAAAGGTTTTTCCGAGTGATTTTCAAAGAAGAGTTTTCATTCTTACACTTCGTTAAGAATGAAACAATTTAAGCAGAAAAGTAACAACAACAATAACAAATGAAGCCTTTATCCCATCAAGTGGGGTTGGTTACATGAATACGACGACGCCATTCCAATCTGTCATGTACATCATCTTTTGTAAGATTATGATAGGCCATATCATACTTTAAGGTTTCTCTCATGGTTTTTTTAGGTCTCCCTCGTCCTCTCTTGACATGTGCTAACTCTCAAGCTTCACATCTCCTAACAGAAGCTGAGACTGGCCTGCGTTTCACATGACTATACCATCTTATTCGTGACTCCCTCATCTTATCTTCTACTAGAGCCACACCCACTTTCTGTCTGATAACTTCATTTCATATCCTATCTATTCTTGTATGTCCACACATCCACCTTAAC
>JAOVYX010003547.1:0-10921 GCA_035668315.1 Drosera spatulata
ATAAAGTTAAAAAAAAAAAAAAAGGAATCCTGATGATAGTAAAAAAAAAAAAGCGACGAATGATATCAGTTACTCAAATACAGAAAACAGGGCCTACGGCGGTGCTTTTTTCAAGTTTCTAGAAGTTTCAGGTTTTAAAAAATGAACTCAAATGGAATGAGCATAAAGATTAAATGTTCTCTGTGATGGAGAATACCGGAGAAGATATGAACCAAACTATTACACTTTTTACATCTTTCCCCTTTCTCTCTCCACTTCCCTCTCCCCATTTCACGCATCGCTCTAGTATAGTACACTAAAAAATGTCAAAACACTTAACATGCCAATGAGGTCAGCAGAGAAAGAGTTTTAATTAACTAAAAGACTAGGCTGTGAGGAATACATCAGTTATTCAAAGGAAGATACGTTGAGAAATATATTTCAACTTGAGCAACATTTGTGATCATATAGAACTATAAAGATATAGACAACTATGCTAAATGTATTTTAAATAAGGCCCAACCCAAAATCTCTTGGACCTCAATGTGATCATGTAGAGATAATAACAGATAGCAAATTTCCCAGAACCCTTGAGCATTATTTAAAAAAAAAAAAAAAAAAGAGCTCCTTTTGCTCCTTGAGCAAATTTCCCAGATAACATGCATGTCAGGTTCCTTTCAGCGGCAAATTGGCTTTCAGTCTAACTAGCAGGCTGCAGCAACAATCACTCCCTGACAATCTCAATGGTTTGTTTAATATGACGTACACCAGGTACTTTCCTCATTACAATTTCTCTGTGATGCATTGAGGAAAGTGATGCCTTGTAAGTTGCAAGTGTGGGAACTGACATGATATGAAATCTATATGAATATTGATGCAATTTCTAATAGCAAAAGAATCTCTTCATTGGAAGTTTGTGACGTGTTCGAGTTGGAGGACAGCATGTTCCTAAAGCCTCTTAGAAAAGCAACTTACAAGTCATTTGAAAGTAACAAGTCATGACACGAAGAACTTCAGCATAGTAACTTTGGCTTCTAGTAGAATACCAGAAGTTAGTTATATAAAAAACAATGTATCCTCCAAATAAGAGTAGCCATAATGTACACACCTGCAAAATAGCAAAACAAAGATCTTCAAGTTCAGCCTTCAAGGCCCAGAGTCCCAGTCTTGAAGCAAGGGAGCACCAGATAATTAATGTTTCATGAGCTACAGCTTGAGCCTTGGGCAGTGGCAAAGCATAGCTGGAAAGAAATCATAAATTAAATACAGCAACACAGCAAGAAGGAAAAGCGAGTTCCACATCAAGTCTAGGATTCCGAAAAGGACAAAATGCTTTATTTCCTTTAATGCCAGTATTTTTCCGGCAAGAGACATGAGAGTTAGGATGGGGACTAGGTAGTAGGCACTATGTAAGCAAATAGGAAGCACCAGATATGCAACTCACATGAATCCTAGCCATATGACTCTCCCACAATCTACAAATAGCTTAGAGGTCCATAAATTAATTTGATGAACTCTTATTCCATAAAGCATCTAGGCACTTCTAGACTTCCTCATATAGTATATACATTGATATGGAAGTCTTATTAGGTGTAAATATATGAAGCCAGTACATTTCTAGCAGAATTCATGGACATTACTACCAGAATTCATGAAAAAAAATGATCTCCTTCCAATTAACTCACATCACAACAGCATTAATATTTCACCGTAATATCATGCGCAAATTAAACACAATCTACCCGATATCAGCTCACAGTCAAGACCAGAGATATTAATGGCCTATATTCATAACAGCCTCCTATCTAGCAAACCAGCATCCCTATTCCCTACAACACATTACATTGTTGTATAGCCATCACGTAGGAGTTCTGTTCAGACTTGGACGATTTCTTATATAAGTCTCATCAGGCTGTATGTCTGCCAATATCTGGCATTTACAAGAATTAACTCAATGAAGCAAAGATAAGCCGAAGACATTGCATAATTCTAAGATGAAAGGCCAGTGGCAATAGACATGCCATTTCACTCTCCGACATGGTAATAACAGTATGGAAAGTGGCTTACATAGTTCTCATGTTATGCAGACGATCCGCAAGCTTAATAAGTACAACACGAGGATCGTCAACCATGCCCAACAACATCACTCGTAAATCATTCGCCTAGACTATGAGCAGATCACATCGGTCAGGGATGAAAACCAATCATGCCTTACGTGCACATGCAATTGAACTGATACCCACTGCAGTTTAACGTTTTACCTCTTGTGGACTGAGAGAACTGTGGCTTGCATTTATCCTGCGGTGCCTCCTCAACAACTGACCATGACAAGGGAGACCAAAAGCATGTTAAGTAAGAAGTGGATATGAGCAAGAGCTCTGAGCTTCAAATGAACCAACATTAACAGGGCAGCATGTGGAAGAGTGATTGTGAGCAGCAGACTAATTTAGGTAAATGCAAGCTCGTATTGAGTTTTTTCGAGCTCATCTTGGCAGCTAAAAACAACTGTATGAGATCTCAACTTACCTGGTTGACATAGCTCAACCGGGATACACCAGCTACCAATTTTGCCACGTCATCACCAAATTCTTTTCTTACACTGAGTAAGCATTCTCTTGTATCGTCAATCACGTCATGGAGAATCCCGGCAACCACTGTTTCAACAGCCTGCAGCAGTTTCTGACGATCATAAATATCATATATTCAAAGCTCAGCAGTTTCTGAGATAGCAAGAGCACTTGGGGCTAATCAGTCTATGCAGTTTCAGAAGAAGCACAACGAAGATGAAAGTGCCCCGATTCCAACCTAATGTGCTTCATCTGGCATAAGACCAACACCAAGTGCCCCTGAATTATTCAAGACTAGAGTTTCAACTACACTCTAAATATCCTTCGACTAAATCTCAGCAGTCAACACAACGATTACAGCTACATAAGCTAGAGGAAATCTTCACAAGCCATAACACAAAATTTGCGTACTCGGTTTCCAACTGACGGCACCAAAGCAGCCAAGATTCTTCCAGTATGGATGCAGTGAGTCAGATACGCCTCTCCGGTTTTCCGCAGCTGGCCATGATGAGCTCTCCTAGCAAACGATATCGCCTTCTGCACCTGCATCCACAGAACTCCCTCTCAGTACCGCAATACACAAAAATTCCATCACCAACACAAGCCAATACAACGAACCTGCGAATCGGTGAAGATAGGGAAACCAGTCACATCCACTCCATCAATGATCATCGAACCTGCATCATCAACACCAAAACCAAAACAATCAACATCGAAACCACAACAACAATCACCAATCCAACACCAAAACCAACACCAACAACGAAGTTCCAAATTCGATTCCGCTTACTAGGCTGCTCTTCCAACTTAGGCCACAGGAAATCAACCTTCGTCGACAAGCACGCACCGGACGCGATCGCGACAGCGGTCACAGCCACCTGCGTGATCGTCGACGTCACGGCGCCATGAGCCGCCGAGCCTCCGGATGCGGCGGCGGCGATGGCGTTGGCGGAGACGGCAAGGGCTCCGATGGAGGCGGAGACGGAGAATCGATGAAGAATCGAGTCGATCGTGGATCGGAATCGGGGACGAAACGGGTGGATTTTGAGTATGAGAGAGGTGGATTTGTGCCCTCGCATGGTGGCGGTGGTGGTGTTTGGAGAGTAGTAGCATGAGTGCATCGCCGAGGGGATGGAGTTGTGATTTTTTGAGTGGCGTTGTGACGGAGACGAGTGTGAGGGAGTTTGTGGTGGGAAGGAGAGGAGAGAGAGGAGAGAGAGGAGAGGGGAGACGGTTGATGGCTCTCGGCAATCGGCACCAACGAACAAACGCAAGCACGCAACAAATGCACATATAAACAACTGTTTGTTGATGTCCTCGTGACTCGCGAGAAAGTGTCAAAAGTGTCTGATCATCCATTGGTTGAAAAAATAATTTATTTTTTTATCACGTGGTTAAAATAAAGAATAGTTAATTCTTTATTCAATAATTTGATATAATAATGATAAAAAAAACACAATTGTCAGTTGTTTTAATTGTTAGATTTAATTGATTTAAGACTAATTTAAATTAACTGATGTGAGGAAGAGAAAGTGTCTAAGAAAACGACGAAAACAACTGTCATTGACATTCTTCATCGTAAAAAGCAGATGGCCGATGAGAGGGTTTTCATATCACTTGACAATAGCAAGTGCTGCTTGCGTTCTTCATAGTAATTTCAATAAGTGAATTAGAAACCAAAATTTAGAGAGCGATCGAACGTCAACGAGGTGAAGTTTAAAGGAGTATTGTTGGTAGAGGGCACTGTAACAAAGAAGAGAAGGTTTACTCTTGCTAGTTTTGCAACTTACATCTTGTGCATTTTCGTACACAATGTAGCAACCGACGTATACTTTGATGGATTTACAGATCTAAAGAGGAACATGATAGCTCCAATAACATAAAGGAGTTTATCTTGTTGAATTTATGATGCTTTTCAATAGAACAGTCCCACCCAAAAAAAAAACCATTAGTAAATCAAAACCAAAAGCTCCCCACAAATAGAACACGGGGCTCAAACTTCTTTTACAGTTTACTAACTGCTCTTATCGAATAGCGTCTCATGGCTGAAGATGTTCAACAATATAACATGAACACTTTACAACGACATCAGAGAGTCATCATTCTGCTAGCTACGGCATAGTAGAAGAGAATACATCAGTAGAAGTGCTAGAATTGCCTATGCTACTGTTTTCTTGGGCACCGGAATCCTCACCTTTCTCAACGTTGTATACATCAGCACCAGGCTTTTCCTGCTCGAATTCTGACCCAGATACACCACCCTGGTACCCCGAGTCATCGACCAAAGATTTCATATAAGGGCAAGGGGCATGCTCATCTGCTTGATCTACAATCTGCATTGTTTCGTGGCTGGAGGCAAAGGGCGAATCAGAAGCTGATTGGCCCAGAGGATGTGCTCTCATCTGCACAGAGCGCAATAGTGCAGCTCTCCTCAGGTCAGCAGAGTGGCATATATCACTGGGAGAGGACGGAAACCTGCCTTCAGTATCTGAGCCCCTTTGGCGTGGCTGTGATGAAGGGAATGGAAGTACAGTGCTGGTGCTGCTTGAAGGTTGTGAAGTCCTTGGAGGACTAGAAGAGAATGAACCGAGTGGTTTATATCTATGGGGAGAGACCGGGCTCGTAGACAAACTCTCCGGCTGTGAAGTCGTACCAGGTTCGTAGTAGCGTGTGTCGTCCAAGTCTTCTGACATTGGTGAATACGGAATTTCATCCCTACAGCAACAAATGTGCAGATTTAAGAGAGGCAAAACAATGGGAAAGTTAAAACCAGAATTGTCTCCAGCGGCAAACATACTCTTAAATACAATGCAGTCCTAGAAATTCTTGACAGATATATCAAACAAAGGACGAAAAATCGACTTTAAGAGATGAAATTGAACGCCTGAGGAATGCATTCAAAATCATCCAACTTAACAAAATAATCAAACCAGAAGAGAAACAATAAACTAAATGCTATTCTGTTGATTGACAGTTCCGCTTTAACAAACCAGACAACAAAAAACTAAAATGTGTATCACCATCTCCTTAAAAAAAATGTGTATCACCATCTAATATTGCAAAAAACCCTGCCTTCGATCCACACATCGAAGTTCAATCATCAAGTTTACAAGTATAAAAGCAACTTCACCACATATTCTGAATTTCTAAACAGTAAGGAACCATTGAACACATCAACCACACAGATTAGGTCGTGGAAAGCTAGCACATTGCACGGCGTGTTCTAGCCAGATTAGTGGTAAATCTATCAACGTGCTAATCAAAGTACCAAAAACATACCCAAATTCCATCATACCCGAATCACTTACAAAATCAATACACATGATCTTGCACCAAACCACACACTGAGCACCAGAAAATCAACAAAAGAACTCACCTGAGATAAAACATGCTCTCAGACCTCGCTGGCGAGTCCATGATCGTATCAGGAATCGCGTCTCCTACCGTCAACCCATTCAAACTCGAAGCCATAAACTTGAAATTCCCAGCAACCCAATAAATTCCAAAAGCAAAGAATCAGTACAAAGCATTTCACAAAAACGGACTCAAAACATAAAATTCAACACTAGCACTCAACATTCTTGTACCAATAGTTTAACCTAATCTTGATTACAAATCAAAATTGAACCATAAGAGAACAAGAAAAAGAAATGGAGGTGAGGTGATAGGTTACCTCGCTGAGGTAACGCTTGTGGGAATGGAGATTGTCGAGGTAAACTTCGTCTTCGGGCTCTCGAGCTCTCTTCCCGCTCGAACACGGCGATGATGATGAATTCGTCTCTGATGAACCCATTTTGATTCTATTGTGCTATTGTTTTGTATCCCTCGAATTTTGACGACTCATCTTCACCCTGTTTCGCCTCAAATCAGCCGTCGGCGCCGAGCTTTGAATGCTACTTGCCGGACGGTTGATGTAAATCACTACTCCCTCAACAAGTTTTTTTTTCTTTTTTTGGATAGTACTCCCTCGATAAGTTTGTTAACACGATATGAGCTCATCGAGATGGATTTTACTGGTTAAAATGGACGTTAAAACAAACCTTAATGGATAAATTGTCATTTCTATTTGTTTCGAGATAAATATAACATCTTAATTATGTTGGTGTAAATTTTGTTTTGTGTTACAACTTACAAGACTGTCATACATCATTTTGCATAATTTTGGACTAGTGATGTACTATTGACTTATATTGTATAAAGTCGAAAAGCAAAATTATTCAAAATAAATTGAATAGTATGTAAATTTAAATTTAAATTGAATAGTATATAAACTTAAATTTAAATTAAATAGTATGTAAACTTACGATGAATCATTTGAGATTATCTTATGTTAAAAAAATAGATAGTAATTGTATTATATAGTAGAATCACAAAGCATCTTAAAATATGTGACGAACTATACTTACAATAACATACGTCACATTTTATTGGCACCACGTCAGTTTTGTTTGGTTTGTACGAAATAATTAGAAACCAATCAACCATGTTTTGGCCTGCATCTAAATACACCATTCTCACGATATACTAATCTTGACAACTAGGTTTAGGTGATCAAACAAGGCCTCATCAGCTAAAAGCTGCACTCCTTTCAGAATCATGTTAATGATAGCAACTGAAAATTAATCGTTGTCAGAAGTTCGACTTCATTCGTTGTAGGCAAATTAACTCGATTTTACTGTTGTGAGTGCAACAATGGGGCCTTTGTTGCTGCGACGACAATGGACAACTTTGTAACACAAACAATACTCTCTCCTAGTCGAGGAACGTAAAAAAAGGTGTGCTAACCATCCTTTCATATCGGACAACCCCATCTCATTTTTTTCTTAATTTCAAAATTAGTCTTTATCATATTATAAAATTTTTATTTCATGTAAATTTCAACTTTCAATATTTTTTATTTCATGTAACATTAAAAAAACTAAATATATATTTATAAACTACTTAACTATATCTATCAAACGAGTCTAATATTGAATATGAAAATTAAAACTGTGAAGTTATATTTACAAAACTATAATTTAGTTCATATCTATAGTTTTCCTTGTCTTAAAACAATACTTATACCGTTTTAAAAAATGACGTTCTAAGAAATATGAAAAATTTTGATAATATTAGAAACTCAAAAAGATGAAGGGATATAAAAAAAATTGACAAGACAATATTTGACGGAATCTAAGAAAGATGACAAAATATTATAATGTACATGATCAATATATATTTATATATGTCAAGTTTGTATTGAATATTTATTTTTCACTTATAAATAAAATATTTTTTCATTCATTTTATAATCATATTAGTTTGGTTTTAAATTTTATTTCTATGTTATAGTTTTATTAATATATATTTATTTTTATATCGATATCATCTTGAACTAGTTTTAATATAAATTTTATAACATTAATAATTACTATCATTAATCAAATATTATTAATATTTATTTGATTTAATATTGTACGAAAAATGATTGTTTGTGTGTGTGGGGGCGGGTGTTGGTTTGGCTGACAAGGGGCTGGGAAGTGGGATGAGAGTGAGGGATAATATGGACTTTTTCTTGAAGGGGATGAGAAATGGAGGAGGGAGGGGGAAGTGAGCAGCAATTTCCACGTGAAAAACTTGAACTGAATATTCTTTTCCGCAATGGATTAAACAAGTGATGGTTCGAAGAGCATTAGCATAACTCAAGTACTCAACTCTGTATTGAAGATCAAACAGTCAAATATTCACATGGTCAGTTCATCCCCGGCCAACCCCATCTAATTTGATCAAAACTGAAGTTACTGAATTCAAGAAACCCTCTGAGAATAGCGCAACCACATACATAAACACCAAAAACCTAACGAATACTAACTCGACGTATATCAACAGAGCGATCAAGTACTACTACACCAAGCTCAGCTGTGTGGAAACCTTCACGATCCAAAACCTGCAAGATGGAGGTGGCGGAAGAAACGTACTTCACCTTTCTGTACAAAGGAAAATGCCGGATCCTGCCGAGAGGTAGTGATCAAGTTAGGGGTACTGTAGTCAAGAATCCTATATGGAGTCCGAGACACTGAGAAATCTACAGAAATTTGATGACTAAGAGTCCTGCATTTCTTCTCGAATCTCATTTGGGGCAATAAGCCCAGGAATTGACAATGCTCTTTGCCGATCTCTCTCTCGTCGAGCAGCAGCTTCTTCTGCATAGAGATCCCTGTTATCCTGCATCAAGGGAGTGAACAGTACATAAAAGGAGACAAAAAGATAACCACCATGACCCAAAACAAAACCATCCTTTGCTGTTACATCAACCCATAAGGCCATAATGCTTCGTAGAAAAAAGTCCTTCAAGACACGAAAATGGGTGATGAAAAGAAGTACAAGTTCGTACAGATTAGCTTCAAGGCATTACCTAAACAGATAATTCCTTTGACCGTACCAGGAAGTCACGTATGTGGTTCTTGACTGTGGAAATGCCAGATATTGAATAGAAGAGTTCATTCACAAATGCAGTTACCTAAAGGCAACCAAAGTTGGTTATATGCTTAGCGTATATTAAAGCTGTTGCAGATTATGCAGTTCGCCTACCTCGTCGATTGTCATGTTTGTACAGTCCCGTACAAAAGCTTCGTTACTTGGGTATGAGTTAAGGCACTGTAGCTGGATCCTATAAAGGTTCTGTTAGCCCACCTGACTTTACCTGGAATGCCAAATTAAATCAGTGCCAACAGCAAAAATTTCTCAAAATCCAGAAATGACCCCAGCGAAAGGAAGTTTCAGTTACCAAAGCAAACAAACTTTGCACCACCATAACATGGAGTTTGAAGCCAGGGTTATGAAATGTGTCAGTCAGCACTGCAAATATCTCTTGTTCGACTGTCAAGAAATAACTTCTACAGAATTGGTTATGGAACTCCGAAACCTGCCAAATGGCAAACAGTCACACAGCATGAAGAAAAGGGAATAACACTAGGAAGATTAGCACATGACACAATGCAAAGAATAAATACCTGGAAGGTTTTCAGAATCTCCAATAGAAGGTTTAACCCTGTTTCGGCAGTATTTCTTTCTGTATGACGGAAAGTCCATATGATGGAGTCCATAAATAGCTTCAATAAATAAACATAAAGAAAAAAAAGAAAAAAAAACTGACGCTCTTGCCCGTAGAACAGCAGAACCAGTTGGCAGAACACTACAATCAAATACTGAATATTCAATCATCGAAGATTTTTCAAGGTTGAAACTAACCTCAGGTGATAGCCTAATAAGAGCAGGAAAACAATGTGTAGCCATGGCCCGAAGCAGTGAAAAGAATTTCAACCGATGCTCATGATAGTCTTCACAGTTTTTGGCAATCATCTGTCCAACAAGGCACAAAAGGATTCAGCAGTCTAACTAAATGTCTGATCTGGAGTACGCAAGTACAATAAAAAAGAAGCTTGAAAGAAAATATCATCCGTTGCTATGCTTTCATAACACATGTAAATCAATCAACAAAGTCGACAACACCATCCATAAGAACAGTCGGCTGATTCCTTATGTGGAAATAGTTTTCTTGATGCAGAGCAGCTTCACGTTAGCAACATCAAGGTCACGATACACATGATATAGGCAGCAAATAATGTGCACTGATATACGGCCTAAAAAATGTGAGATACATCATTTATCATGGCAGCCTTGTACCTCTAGATAAAGAACACAACAGAGAGGTATCAGCTATGACATACAAAAGTTTATCAAGAACATTCATCTGCAAAAAACTCAATGTTGTTCACAACTTCACATCAAATGTAATCTGGCATGGCATCACCACGAGCTAAACAACATGGAACCTTATCCCAGTTACTACACACGAGAGTTCGAATTCGACTACTATCTGTTACCTATCTACTCCCTCCGTCTCACATATTTTGCAACATGTACGTATATTGTACTAAAATGAATACAAGTTTCGTTTTCATATCAAACCACATCTGATCGTCTCGTAATATTATTAGGTTGAGCTACGTAACTTACAAAACCATTGATATTTCACTACAAATTTATAAAAAAACTAAGTTTGATCGTTATTGCACGCGTGTCATATGTGGGACGGAGGGTGTATAAAATAATACTTGAAATTTCAATAAAAAAAGTGTTACAAAGCAGATGATATCCTGAACCTAAAACCAAAGGAAGAAACATCTTTCCCTACTTGAACAAGTCCATAATTCCATACGGATTCGAGCAGCATTCCAGCATATTATAGCACCATTTTCTCATGATCAACCTGAGAAATGCTAGTTTATACCCCTAGCTACCACCAGTAGCACTTAGCAACCCTCTTTAAACTTGGTGAAACTACCATAGGCACATTATGAAAATTCATAATCTGAAAGAAGAGAGTTTTTTTT